>OMKY01089029.1:0-11965 GCA_900302395.1 Bregmaceros cantori | reverse complement strand
TAATCGATGATAATAGATTATTGAATTAATTGGCAACTAATCTGATAATCGATTAATCGACACAGATCCTTGTTTGGTCCGTCCAACCCATAATGTGTATGCATCTATGTATACATATTTCAACATTTGCAATATCAATAACGTTTTAAGGTTAATAATCTTTGCAAATTTGCACACCGCAGTAGCTCAGTCTGTTAAGAGTGAGTGCACTGCAAAACACACACATGCCATGATGGTGCAGAGAATCCTGGGCTCGCTGCCCTCACCCACAGATTTTCTGCATGTCTCTTCCCCTACTTCACACATTTTCCAGCCAATTCTGAAGCTGAAAAATGGTAACAATGTGCAAAAACCACAAAGAAATTAGCGTTTCGATTTCAAAGGAAAAATTAACCTGACGATTAATCGATTAATCGTCTATAAAAATGGCTGATTAAATCGATGATCAAAATAATCAAAGTCAAAAGTCAAAGTTAATTTATTGTCAAACGTGCATGCAGTTCATACGACACAACACAAATGAAATTGCTGCCGTCTCTGACCTCCCCGGTGCACTAGATAAACGGATAAAAACAAAACGTATTAAAAACATGGATTAAAACATCATAAGTGATTGTCCAGTGTTGTGCAAAACACTGCATTAAAAGTTAGTCGTTAGTTGCAGCTCTAGTTGTTTATATACGTTGTGTGAAGGGACAAAATGTGTTGTATCCGGGGCTCCGAACCGGTTCAAGGAACGAAAACGTAAACCGAAATCAAACTGATGATTTTACGGAATTTTATTATTAGGAGCACAAACGGAAACGAAAAAACATCTTTTCAACTGTTCCGGAACCTAGGCGGAACATTATGGAATCCACAAAACCGGTTAAAAACGTTTTTTTTCCCGTTCTCTAAATATTTTAACATATCCTATGTCTGGGAGACCATTTCCGGTTGTGCATTCATCCAACTTTCACTGTCAGTCATCAAGCCCATGCATCTGGGGCTCCATCTTGTGGACAGACGAGGAAGCGAATGTAATGACAATAATACAGTTGCACTGACGTTTGAAAGTCCACCAATGTAAACCTAACATTGCACACTATAAGGGACTTTAAGAACAATCAACATTTTTGCGCTCCGAACCGGTTCAGGACTGATATTTTGATGGCGGAACGGTTCCGAGAACGAAAATGTTAAACATAAGCCTGCCTGAACCGTTCGGAACGGAACTTTTTTTTTACAAATTTTTGTTTTCAAGCCCCCCACCCAAAGAAAAACTGCTCAGTGTAGACGGGCTCTAGGAGACGAGGCTAAGGTGGGGGTAGTGGGACCCCTTAATTGTTAAGCGCCTTTTATGGCAGACACCACCACTGGCGTGTGTGTATGTGTACATAATTTCCTGTTGTGTTTCCTGTGGAGGACGCTGTGGGTGGGTTGATTTCAGGTAATTGGGCCAGCGCAGAAACTGAATACAACTTTTACAGGAAACAAACACGCGCTGCCCGCCCTGTGCATGGTGGTCTGTGGAGTCCCTCGCAGTCCCAGCCACCGCGCACAGAGGACGGTTAAGCCCGCGGCAGCGCTCTGCAGATCTCCCCCTGGATATTTGACGAGCGTCGAGGATGCAATGTATTCTAATTTAGCCCATATTTAATCAGCTGCAAATCCTACCGAGATCAGGAAACTAGTTTGCGAGGTGCAGCCCGAATGAGGTTAAAACAAGAGAGTACACAGAGAGGAGGAAAGGATTACCACAGACGGCGTATAAATGATACACAGTGAAGTGCGCGTGGATATGCAGTGTGAGATTAAAGTGGAACCTTTTCACTATTTATATCCCCCAAAACGGCACGGCGCTGGGGAGCGGACAGCCCCCACAGATGACAATTGTCTGCTAGGCTATTAAACCCATGGAGAGTGTTGTTTGAACTCTCACAAATGCCAGAATTATGCGAGCATGAATGGAAGCTCACGCTAATAATAATTTAGATCAACACAGTCAGACCGCATTATACAACTCAGTTTGATCGGGCCGGCCAGCTGATCTCGTATACACGTTGTAATTAGCTTGTACGAGTATATAGCGACTGGAGACGTTCGCTTACTCGCCGAAGGTGAAGTAAGCGAACGTAATCACTGATCAATCGGCCCATCTCGAAACCATGGAGCTTGGATATGAGTCTACAGATAAGTTGCACATCGCGGTTGATGAAACAGGATCGCTTTAACATTAAGACCTGCTTGCCGCTGAGAAACCACAACTGCTTGGTTGAGACAGACACCGGAAACGTTATTTTTTATGTTCTGGAACAGGAACAGTTATTTAAAAATAATGGTAAAAGGAAAGAATGGCTGTGTCCAAAATCGCTCCCTATTCCCTATAATAGTGCACTATATGGGGCGCGAGCCATTTTGTCGGGAGTCAATAGCGATCGACCACAGCAAATAGTTATAAATGTAAGTAAATTTGACTTTGTGCGATGAATTTCATAATTTTACAATAATTGACGTGCCGACTATAGTGTCTGAAATCTCGTTGTCGCTGTTGAGTGCACTATAAGTTGAGTGCACTTTATAGGGAGTAGGAAGCGAAGCCAACACTTGCTTTCTACAAAAAAGAAATCATCACTATGGGCAGCTCATTAACACATTAAATAGCGTTTAAAAATCATTACAACTCTCATTCCAGGAATGGACTGCAGTTTCAAAAACGTCACATCATTATAAAGGGAAGACAGTAGGTCTTATAAATCCAGTCAAAGGCATAAAGATAAAAAGATCTAGATTTAAAAAGAAGATCACCCTGATGTTTGATCCGTCGGGGGAATTGCTGGTGCAAGATGACACCGCAGACAAATGTATTCCTGAGATAATTGAGGCAGACAGGAAGTTGTCACGTAACATCAGATCTTTGGGTTCCTAACTTGAAAACAGAACACCGCACACGCATACACCACAATTAAAACACCAGAAATAGGATTCAGGAGCCAAGCTGACATTTAGAGAACAATCTCAATAATTATAACGGCAGTCGGCAGGAACTGAGCGCTATCTCTCTTCACCCTCCTGGTGCCAGTCAGACAGTTCGCTTGGAAAGTGCCATCGAGGTAAAATCTCTCTTGGTGGCAGTTTACGCTTCGGTTGTACTGCCCCGGGGCGGCGCCACAAAGCAGATATGTTTTTGGCAGCGTTGTGCACGGAGCTGGATGAAATTTTGCACATTTGCTGGAAATGACACGGAAGAATTGAAAAATTCTTCAAGAATTGGAAAATTTTGGTGCATTTCTGTAGCCTATGAGTAACATAATCATACTTAAACACCTTACCGATCGCTTGGCGCTTACCGTATAACGGTGAGCGTATAAGCGGAACTATGGTAATGTGTCTAATATTAAGTTCAGCAATGCATTTCTTTGGTGGACTTTCAAATACTGGTGCGAAATGCCTAGTTTAGAGTTTATTCTCATTAGCAGTGAACGAGTTAATATGTAACTAACTGTACTAGATTTCTTCTAAAAATAACCTTTCGAACCTAGAGTGTCAGGGCAATCCTCCAAGTCGGTTTGTTTTGCAGGGAGCAAAAAGAAAAAAATCTCACACAAATAGCTTTTGACGCACGACGTCTGCTCCACTCCAACATGGCCGACAGGCCGATCATATTTCAACTGCTTAACCTTTGAAGTTACCCAAATCTACGCCGGCAGTACAGAGCCCGAACAGTGGCAGCGCGGGCGTAGCTATGAAATGTCAGCAAATATCATCGCGTTAGCGCCGCACGGCCGCGTAATTAAATAGTTTGTTGGTGCCGTTGAAGGCGTGCAGGGAACCTGTGCTATAAAAGGCAACCTGCTGGTCCAATTTAATTGTTTCCTGGGGGATTTGGTCATTTTTAATGACTGCACAGGAAAAAAAAAACATAGCAGACAAGCAATCGATGACGTCCAATAAATGTTGGTGTTTTGCGCCGGCCGGAATATTAATGTGAACACTCCTTCATCACTCCAGTGAAGCAATGGGAGTGTAGGCTACCTTAAAAGAAGTTGTTGATATTTTAGGTTTTTTTGTTGCCCTGTGCATGGCTGTAGCTCAGACGGTAGAGTGACTGTTCCAGCGACTGGACTGATATTTCTTGATAAGTCATTGGAAATTGTTTGGAAAAATGATTATGGGCCAATTCAACACCTACGTCATCACTAGCATTCCGCCATGGATGTGCGCAAATCCTTCACCTAACCACTCAGTATGTGAGGGAGGGGGGGGGGAAGGAGAGAAGAGAGAGAGAGAACTTAGACAAGTATTCAAAAGCGCCGACAGACGCAGGTTTCAGAGAAGCCGCGATATCTCCTCTTCAACGTGAAACTAGGTGATTCTTGCGGACACCTGCCTTGATTTAGCGTAGTATTGCGAGGTGATGAATGAACCTAGAGACACATGGTTCTCAGCGACTTACAGATTAAAGTCTCGCCTTTCAAATGAGCCATAACATGCTACAGTTGCCCTGTCAAGATAATATGCTGTGACCCTACAAAAAACGTCAAAAATGGTCAAAATGTCTGGGAGTTTTGGGCATGATTCCAAAAAAAAGGGCTGGTATTCAATGAGTTAATACAGTTGCAATGAAGTTTGAAAGTCCACCAAATATATTCTGTATAAACCTAACATTGCACAATATAAATAACTTTAAGAACGAAAAAAATGTTTGTGTTCCAAACCGGTTCAGGACCGATATTTTGCTGGTGGAACGGTTCCAACAACGAAAACATAAAACATAGGCCTGCCTGAAACGTTCAGAACAGAACGTTTCCAGTGAGGAGTGAGTCACCTGAGCTAGTGTCTAACGCGCCTGACGATCCACAGGTGTGTGTGTGATGGAGAGTCCACGAACGATGCGTTTCGGAATGTGGCCTCCGTGGACCGACTGGTCACATCAAGTAACCACAATGATTTTGATGGAAATGCTGGTCCATAAAGAGATCATTTTAACATTGTATCTAAAGCTATATTCCAGGCAAAATGTAATCATAAGGCATTACAGTTACATCTTTGTAATCTGATTACTGTAATGATATATATATTTTTTTAATACTCTAGCTATCCGGAATGAGAAATTATGTTCACGTTCACACATCAGAAGACATGCCATGGAAGTTTACACCCCTATGGGTCAAGGGTTATGGTTAACTTCAAACCTAACCCCTTCCCTAACTCCTAAACGACCTGTAACTTCCCCTACCCTAACCTCTTCCCTAACCCCTACTCTAACCCCTAAACGACCCATAACTTTCCTGAAAATAGCGATATAATACAGATTTTAGAACATAGACATGTCCCCCCATGAAAGACGCTCTAACAATCAGAATCAATCTCTTGATTCTGATGCTACCCACTGAGCTACAGCCAAACTATAAAACGAAGATTACATGTGGTGCACAGCGCTCACTTTCAGTGCTCTCTAGTTTTTAACTAGAACATTCCCTTGACACACACACACACACACACATGAAGTCACGTGGAGGTTTGAAGTAGTTAGCCATGCACTCTGTAGATAGAGCTGTGGAACTCGAGGGCTGGCAGAAATTGTATGCAAATTTCAAATTGCCCCCAGGCTCCGGCTGTAGTGGACTGAATAAATGAATTGAATTAGGCCGGACATTACAACAAACGATAAATGAAATGTGTTTTATGAACGTGCCGCTACATGTCGGGGTGTGACGCCCACAACGGGCCGTGGCAAACATAAGCAATCACCCCCACAAGTGTGGGGCGACGGTAGATTGCATTCATTTTTATTTCCCCCTTTGCTGCGGTAAATCGAATGTCGTCCTCGGCAGCACGGTGGTGCAGTGGTTAGCATTGCTGCCTCACTCCTGGTTTCGAATCCCAACCTGGACAGGTTCCTTTCTCAGTGGAGTTTACATGTTCTCCCTGTGTCTGCGTGGGTTTCCTCCGGGCAATCTGGTTTCCCTCACCACCAAAAAAACATGTTCTAGTTAACCTGCTCCATTCAGTTGGCCTCTGCGCGCTGTGCACGCGGCTGCCCACTGCTCCTCAGGGATGGGTTAAATGCGGAGGATGAATTTCACTGTACAAGTATGTATATGTGTCTAAATAAAGTATCTTTACCTATGTTAATTCCTTCAGTGCCGACCTTGGCTCACGCCAACACATTTGCAGTTAGGTTTAAAGATCCACAAAATATTCCGCTCAGACTGTATGTAAAATTAACAGCTTATAATAAAGATAGATAGGGAGGTGTGTTGGAACGACCATTTTTTATTTTATTTTTAGTTGTTTTTTTCAGCGCAAGCGTCCTTTCTCTCATCCTGTAGAAGAGTTTACGTGCGGGGCGCGTGCAGTCCGGCATCTGCTCCGGCCCCTGGCCCATTGGGTTTCTGACATCGACTGTATATAAAGTAGACACAGCTTGCATGACGTCCCCCGTTGCTTTCATCAAACTTTATTGTGCCCGCCGACTGCGCACTGCCATTGTTGAAAGTACCTATATACCCGGTACTGGGAGAGATAGAGACAGCTATACAGTATATGGGAGAGAGACACACCACACACGACTTCTTCCGGTGGTACTGTCCGCTGGGGCGCCAACGACGGCAAGAGTCAGAATGATTGGGATTCTATGGAAGCTGAAATAAAAAATAAACGCCAAATCTGACGCGTTTGTGAAATTATGACTCCCCTCACACAATGAACCGTTAATTATCCCGACAATATACATTAAAACATCAATTAAAAACGATCTTTAAATAGGTTAAATGGCCTGCTAAAATTGGTATATTTCTATTGTAAATCCCATAGGCTCCATGCTCTTGGTAGTCGACTCCGCCCACTCGACTAGCAGAAGCACACGGAATTCGGCACGCCGGCTGAAGCGAATGCGACGTCCATATTTATATACAGTCTATGGTTTCTGACAATGTAGCCCTCTGAGCAAAGTAGCTGGATAGCCATGGTATAGTGTATGGGATGGTACAAATTCATTGCGCGATCCTTAGATGGAGTGGGCGGGTCCAGGCCCTACCCCCTGCCTCACGGCCAAGTTTACTCTATCATTTTTTTCTGGATCCTCTAACAACCTGCGCTCGGGCCGGCCCTAGCGCTACTTTAGAACAAGTGTCTATAATATATGACAATGCGAGAGACCTCTTCTCGCGCAGCCCCCATTACGCGTCTGCTCGGCATAACAATCCTCGGCGAACAGGGGCCGCCATGTGTCCGCTGCTCTCTGCCGCTAATGAGACGTGCGTGAGAGAGGTTCCGTGGGTATGCAAACCTTGGCATGACGGGTGGTGGCGCGTGGTGGAGAAGAAGGGGGGGAGGGGGAGGGCGTGGGGTGCGGTCGGCGGTGGTGCCGCTCGTTGTGATGTTCCTCTGGAACGAGGCCTGGGTAAATGTATGCGCCGCGCGCGGTGGAAGCCGCCAGTAAGCGCTCTCTTATACGGCTTTGATGTCGAGGCTTTGTCACGTTCTTTTCATCTTCACCCGAGGTCTCTCACTATCTCCCTCCTCTCGGTCCTGCCTACCGTGTCTCCCCCCCCCCGTGTGTGTGTGTGTGTCCCCGTCCTCCCAACCAATGTGTGGTGATAACGGCACCACACCCTCAAACTATGGCAAGGTCTGGTGACTAGCATGCCAATACTACAAAGCACCAGATCTAGGAAAGGTGGAAGACTCCTACATAGCCAGAGGCAAAACATAACCACCTTTCCTACCATCTCTCTCTCTCTCTCATCAAATAAAATAAAATATGGCTTTATTGGCATAGAAAAACAATATAAAGCCTATACATAAGATGAGAGATGGCAAAAGTACCCAGATTTCTTAATTGAGTAAGAGTAAAATATACGTGATGACACACCGTGATAAGCGATGACCACGCCCTTCTTCTTTAGAGGGGGACCCAATTAATTGCGTCCAGATGTATGTCTGTCCAAAAGATGGAGCCCCAGATGCATGGGGCTTGATGACTGACAGTGAAAGTTGGATGGATGCACGACGGGAAATGGTCTCCCAGACATAGGATATATTAAAATATATAAGAGAACGAAAAAAAAAAAAAGTTTAGTTTTGTGAATCTCATAATGTTCCGTTTCTGTTCCAGAACAGTTGAAGAAATGTTTTTTCATTTCCGTTTCCGCTCCTCGTAAAATTCTGTTTGTTTTCGTTCCTTGAACCGGTTCGGAGCCCTGCCTCAACCTCCGTTGTGGCTCTGAGTCCTTCCTGCTCGACTCTAAATGTTACAACTACAGTTAAATCATCATTATGTGGCTATTCTTGGATCACTCTCAGTCTCTGATGAGTCACAGTTAATCACTGTTAAGCGGCCACTACAAGCCAGCACCAGCGCTGGCCTCCCGGGCCCCTGCTGAGCTGTCATAGGTCCTCCCTCTAATTAAGGCTCTTTTGATTAATTGCAGGGGGCGATGATCTGATGCATTAATGAGCACAAACCTTCTCCACTCCAGACCAAAGACGAGTGAGTGCACGATAATTTCTGTTACACGCTGCGTCCAACACTCAACGTACAAGACCGCAGACACCGGCGGGGCCAAATCTTTGGAACTCTATAGCAACAGAGCTAAAACTAGAGACGGATAGCAATGTCTTCAAGAGAAGACAGAAATCATGGCTGAAATCAAATCAACATTGTACACATGCACAATAGTTCCGTCCTAATGCCTTGAAGGATCATGTTTGGGTTGTAAAAAAATGTGTGTTTATCGATAATGGTGTATATTTATATTTCCTACAAGCTTTGCTTTGCTACAAGCTAGCTACAAACACTCATGCAGTGCATCTGGTTTGTCCAATGTATCATGTAATGTCCATATCAAATAAATAAAAACCTAACCGGCGGGGACCTGCTGGCTGGGGGCCACCAAGCAATGGACGCAGTGGCTTAAGTTACTTCTCCACTCCAAAAAAACCTCAACGCAGTTTGCCGCATCTCAGTTAAGTTTAGTTCAGTTTAAATAGGAACGTGTCTCCACTGTTCCTAACGCGACCATGAGGGGGTGGTGCCAAATTTAACTCAAGTTTGGTACGCCAGTGCTCACACCCACCCCTGCCGGTTGGTTTGATACTAGCTGGTGAGGGAGCCCCTCTCCGACAATTTTGGGTTTTGAATCAAACATGTGTCAGTCTGTGCGGGTACCAAAACAACCCCAGCGGATGCGGGGAAAGAAGTGGGTTTTGTCTCAGTTTCTTGATCTCTGGCTCTAGCCGGGAAGCATGTCGCTTTTGCTGGGTATGCCGGGCGGAATCTTACAATGAATTAATAAATTACCCTGATGCTATACACCCGGTCTGGTCATTGGGGAAATGCTAAGGTCATTTGTGATGTTTGGGAAATGATACAAACGTGTATTTGGCAAAGCGTAACACTTAGCCAGGGCTGCAACTAGGCAAGGCTAATATCTCACATTAGGAGACAACAGTGACCTGGAAACGGTCATCAGAGGTGAACTGGAAAGTCAGTGGTGCCTTCTGTGACCTCCAGGACTCATTGTTGTCATCACTTCCGTAGTCTGGCTGACCGTGGGGGCCGACACATCTTCATGTGGCGTAACTAGGGCAAGAAGCACCTGGTGGAGCCCATCCCTCTCCAGGCTTGACCACAGCCGACATCCTACAAGAGCTACTTCTCCATGACAAAAAAAACTCAAGGCACAGTTCGGCCCATCTCAGTTAAGTTTAGATCAGGTAAAGGGGAAAGTGTCTCCACTGTTCTTAGCGCGGCCACGACGGGGTGGTGCAAAAATGTAAAAAACCCAATTTTGATAGGCCAGTGCTCACCCCCACCCCTGTGCGTGTAACAACCCTCCCCATTAACACATGAATTCGTAACTCTGTGCTGTGGCCGCTGTATAGCACGAGAGAAGGTGGTAGGTGGGATTGGGCGATGCGGGGAGCGGGGGGTGGTAGATGCCTGCCAGACTGGGGGGAAGGGGCCGTCCACGTTGTGTCACCCCCTCGGAGCGTGACCAATCGGCAACCAGCAAACGTAGCCACCAACGGCCACATTCCAGACCCATACCACGGCTGGTCCTGAAACCTGGTGTGGCCGATTTGCGCTCGTGGAGAAGCAATTTTTTGGGTGGATGTGCCTGTGAACTGCACCGTGCTGGCCTTAAGTCAGCCTGTGCCCTCCATCTAGAAGGCCGTTCGCCCACAGCCAGAAACGGTTAGCCTGGTGAGCCAGAACCAACTAATTGTCCACGCATCACATGCCGCTAGGCAGTACATCTGGAGAATCAGGCAGACGTTGCCCATATACGGGCTGACCAATCAAGTTATTCAAATTGAGGCCTGGGGGGAGTCTTGTATGGGCGAGACGAGACCTGGGCGGAGTTTGGTGTCACGCCGCTACATTGTTTGTCCCACGTACTGCGGTGTGATTGGATAACACATTTTTTTGACACATTTTTCAACCCTGGTTTTACCAGACCCAATGAACGTTCTAATCGCATGCGATGCGAGGACGATTTACTGGTTTTGGAAGGTTCAGGCTAGGAAACGGTCATCAGAGGCAACAACGGGTGAATTTGGTCGGGAAACCGTAGCAGTGCAAAGCACGGACACAACAAGAAAACAGTGCACGTTTGCAGTCAGCAGGCACAGTGCCTGTTTGAATGTTTATTAAAAGATGTGATTGATTGAAGCAATCTCTATCAGCAGAGCCGGCGGCAGGAGAGCTGTCTGTGGGGAGCGCGGAGGTAATTAAGGATGTCTGCTGCGTGCGAGCTGAAACCCAACAGTGATCTGCAAAATATCAGCCAGGACACTCGCTAGTCGGGCCCAGATTAGGCAAGGCATCGCTAACTAGAAGTTAGGTGGAGTTGACAAACTTTATTGTTATTATTTATTTTGCGGCTTTCATGCAGAGCCAGCCGTTGCCGCACAACAGCAAGATACAAAGCAGTACAAAATGACCATACTCCCAATCTCAATGATAAGCATATCATATACACATAAGGCTGTGTCCGAAATCGCTCCCTATCCCCTACTCCCTACCCCACATATAGAGCACTCACTTATAGTGCACTCAACAGCAACGGCCGAGATTTCGAACACTAGAGTTGGTGGCGTTGAAAATTATTATAAAAAATATAATTATAAAATTCAAATATCATCACAAACAAATCAAAAGTACTTACATTTATACATTTTTACCATTGTTAGTCGCTATTTACTCCCGCAGTGCATTTTTTTGAAGTTTAGGTAATTTAAAACGTCTCGCAATGCATTATGGGTTATATTGCTTCGTCTAGGGCAGACCTGGGCACGGTACGGCCCGCGGGACGTATGCGGCCCTTTGTCTGTATCTGACCGGCCCGCGTAAGACGAATTATATATTTTAAAAATGCGGATATGAGGTAAGGTGTATATGTGTTTAAGCGGCGCCACGTTTGAGTGGGTAGAAGGCGCGGCGCATTGTCCGTGTGTATGTGTTGAGGAGCGGCGCACCGTCCGTGTGTGTGTTGAGGAGCGTCACACCGTCCGTGTGTATGTGTTGAGCGGCGTACCGTCCGTGTGTGTGTTGAGGAGCGTCACACCGTCCGTGTGTATGTGTTGAGCGGTGCACCGTCCGTGTGTATGTGTTGAGGAGCGTCACACCGTCCGTGTGTATGTGTTGAGGAGCGTCACACCGTCCGTGTGTATGTGTTGAGCGGTGCACCGTCCGTGTGTATGTGTTGAGGAGCGTCACACCGTCCGTGTGTATGTGTTGAGGAGCGTCGCACCGTCCGTGTGTATGTGTTGAGGAGCGGCGCGCCGTCCGTGTGTATGTGTTGAGGAGCGTCGCACCGTCCGTGTGTATGTGTTGAGGAGCGGCGCACTGTCCGTGTGTATGTGTTGAGGAGCGGCGCACTGTCCGTGTGTAACGCTGAAACGCAACCCCAGGCAGGTAACACGTATGCTGAATGTAGAGTTTTTAGCAAAAATTGGACAGCCAAGTATTTATTTA
>OMKY01089025.1:0-10316 GCA_900302395.1 Bregmaceros cantori | reverse complement strand
CAGCTTCACAGCAGCTGCTAACAGCTCCCAGCATGCACCAGCTGTAAAACTTAGTTTTTCTTCCAACAGCTGTTGTTATTCACTTACAGTTGTTGTTATTCACTTACATACATACATACATACATATATATATACATATATATATATATACATACATATATATACATATACATACATATATATATACATATACATACATATATATACATATACATACATATATATACATATACATATATATATATATATATACATATATATATATACATATATATACATATATATACATATACATATACATACATATATATATATATATATATATATATATATATATATATACATATATATACATATATATACATATATATACATATACATATACATATATATATATATATATATATCCCGGCGCTACTCGTCCTCTGGGCTTTGGGACCTCCGAATAGTGGACACTGGCGTCATGACGGTCATTTTGACTGCCGCACCGTGGTTTGTTTACACTTTACTACCACTGCACGCTTGGAGTGTACAGAGGTGCAATTCCAAAGAGAATGAGTTGTTAAAATGTTATAAATGTAAATAACAAATAATGTTAGAATCTAAGAATGGATGTGGGTTATACTCGGACATACTATATACTACAAATGAAAGTGATATACCAGATTGATCATTTATATATCCATGGGAGTAGGCTGCCAGTACCTTTACCAGGCCTAAGCCCTATTGACAACTTGAGCACTGAATAGGACTATTGTTTTTCAAGTGAGAAAGAGAAATTTAATATTGAAAATAGGGCTGAACAGTTGTGACATACTGTTGGAATAAAACCCCGCTTCTTGACCATGCTACACACTGGTACACATTTAGATATAATCTTAAATATTAATCACGGCTTTGAACCAATATTTTTCCCAAACGTTTACTTCCGAACAAAAGCGGAATTATAACGTTTCCGGTTATGAGTTCCACCAATGAATTGATTTTCCCAAACTGGTTAGAAAAAAAAAGTTCCTGGAATGGTTAATTTCGTTCATGTCAGCTGAAACACTGACTGGCACAACTTGTGCCAGTCAGTGTTTCAATTAAAGTTGACGGCGGCGTGGTGGGGGCAGCGGGCTGGGAAGGCGCACGGCAGCAGAGACTGGCGGAGCAGTGGACACCTATGGGACAGTCTGCGCCGTGTTTCAACAAAAGGATGAACGAAGTAAACCGGTATTAAGCGGTTACCATTATTTTAAAATAGGTATTCCTGTTCCAGAAAATAAAAAATAATAACTGTTTCGGTTCCATTTCTGTTCCCTGGAAAATTGCTAAAAGTTCCCAGTTTTCGTTCCTTGAACCGTTTCAAAGTCCTGATATTAATATAGTGATTATATTTGAACCCTACTGGAGTGTGTAGCTCGGTCAGGGAAGCGTTACCAGTGAATGCTGAACAGAGTTCACATTCATTGCTGTCGGTGGGTTTGAACTAAGACCAACTCTCCGAACTCTGGATGTTAACAAAGTTCCAGCACACACCTCCTGCTAGCATCCAGCCCCCGGAAATGACTGAAGCCAGAATGACACAATGGGAAGGGTCAATAAAATGCAAGCAACTGCCACTATACTCAAAAGTTACATTGAAATAAAAATAAAAGATGCCCCTTTAAACCAAGTCATTTACAGATCCAGCAGGTGGCACCGCTCTTCCCATTGCCAACTATCTGGCATATCTATGTGCATGAAGCTGCCATGGCTGGTTCTGGGCTTGACCAATGGCCCAAAACAACCTCCATTAAGAAAAGAGATCTGGTGTTTGCAAAAATATTAAATCTTGTAATATGTCTTGTAATATGTAATGCAATATTTTAAAGTGGATTATACATGACTTTGGTGGATTGCAGCCATCTGTGTCATTTCACTGTGTTGTGGTTTTGTAAATAAAATATTTCATGCAAAACAAAGTACTGTTGTAATTTGTTTTTGGTTTTAGTAAAAACACCAAATGCAACTAGGGTGACCAGATGAGGTTGGCTAAAATTTGGGATGGGGTGCGCGTGTGGGTTAGAGCTATAACATAAAAATGCATTTTCTAACGCTTGTCACATCTACGCCTATGCTATTCAACGATTTAGTAGCCTACAGATGTGATTGCAAGAGCAATAAGCTAGGCTACAAAATGTAAACATTGCTGAACGTGGAAATATCACACAGTAAATTATTTAGATGATGAATTAATAATGAATTAATGACTTTAAGCACCGCCATCGGTGTTCTAGGATAGATAAGCTATAATTGCAATTATAGGCTAGGCCTATATATGTAATGTAAAGTTATTATTTTTACATTTCGGGACACGCACAGCCAGGATTCGGGACAAAGGTTTTAGCAAGAAAAGCTAGATTTCGGGACTGTCCTGAATTTTTCTGGACATCTGGTCACCCTAAAGGCAGCGCTTTTTTCTAAAATGTGTTGATTTCAAGTGTTCAAGTAATAACATCAACCATTAGTGCTGCAATGGCCCTAAAAGATTGTTTTGCAATTAATTCTGATGAAAAAATTTGATTGTGTGGTGGATCCGCAATTAATAGAATTATAAAGCAATATACAGGATTTCATCATGTCTGGTTTGGAAGCATCAGTAAAAGCTAGAAATAGTGTATAGTGAGTAGGCTTTCTGTGAGTTTCTTGTCAAAATGTCCCTTGGGATGAATAAAAATAAACTTGAATCTTGACATTGCTTAATCTACCTTTTATAGCAGGTTGGCATAGAACATTATGCACAAAGAAAAAAGGCCCTCATGTTGAAATATTTTATGCATTATATGAAATTAAATGTATACGCTTTTTCTTAAATCCAAATAACTATTGTGAAAACAAAGTGAAAGAAATGCGGGGGAAATCCACCCACCTGGTCAAAACATATAGACCAAACAAAAATTTGGTCAAATCTGTACACTTTGATAATGAGAGGATTACGGCTGAAATGATTATTTAAGGTACTCGAGTAATTTGAAGTCACGCGGACAATGTGTGGTCAGATCAGAATATCTCCTCACATATTCAACGCTGCCTCTCCATGTATGAAATGTATTTGGTATCTCAAGTTATTATTTGACGATCTTATTTTGGCAGCTCCAACTGAAGGCATGTCTGTCTGTTTTTCATTTCCAGTCAAATGCAATCTAGATTAGTTATAATTGTATTTTAAAATGTCAATGTAAAACGGTAAGGCATTACAGTTGACATTTTTTGTAATTATTTTACCAGGACGCTAGTAGGCTGCAATCAATACGTATGACCCGTTTACGGTTGTTTAGCAACCAATCAACTAGCGAAGAGATGGAGGCAAACCATTAGCACCACCTAGTGGCCGTGTTTAGGAAGAGGCTCGTGTAGATCTCCAAACAACACATTAGCATTGCAGCAAATATATTGATTCAGGTTTTTTTTTTTACCAAAGTTATTTTTTTCAGCAGCTCCATTTCGATTGACAGGGTTAGATCGAAAGTGGGAAGAGAGAGACCAGGAGAAGATCTTGCAAAAAATACCAGCGAGGGAAGGAGAACGAGTCACGGCGCTGCACATACCTGTGAACGAAGTCACAGGCACCATATATGTGCTGGATGTGGGTTATCAACTCCAAGGCTTACCAACTGCACCATAGATGCAGCATTTTATTATGTAAAAAAAAAAGTTAACGAGATGACACCTTTTCTGGCCTGGAAATAATTAGTATTTGCAATCGAAACTCGCCCATTTGGTAATTTGACCAGTGGAGCTCACAGTGTGTTCACAAAGCACGTTCAGCAGGCCATTAATTCAGCCTCAGCGCTCTTGATTGCTGCTAGCCTGACAAGCCAGAACCAACCAATCGTCCACACCTCGCACGTGACTAGAAAGAACACTGTCCAGTCGCTTGCCATGAGTGGACGATTCGTTGGTTCTGGCTTGCCAGGCTAGATCGCTGCCACAACGCACGACTCAGCCACAGACGTGAACATGGTGGTGCATGAGCCAAAAAGGTGTCAGCACTAGACAGTCTGAAGGTAGGTTCACGCTCACACCCTTGGATTTGTTAACCATTTTATTCTGGGACCGTACCAAGCAAGAGCACACAACCTGCACATGTAATAATTGTAAATTTAAAAAAGCAACATATCTGTCGGTATGGATGGACGAATGACACTAATTTGAGGCGAGGGGTTCAGGAGGAGGGTTCAGTATTGTCTGAGCATCAGTCAATACTTTCAAAAGGACTAACGGCCACTTAGCTTCCTAACACCACCTCCGCATTGGAATTATTCGGACTGCCATATTGCCTTCAAAACCCTAATGGTCTGAACCAACGTGCTCACTTTGAATACTTGGCAGTGTATAGTGCTGTTCCAAGTCTAAATTAAGTCCCACAAGTCCCTGTATGGTGCACTTCCAAGTTCCAACGGTCAAAATGTGATTTCCTCTGTATTCCATTTACCGTATTTTCCCGCACTATAAGGGGCACCTAAAAGGCATTAACTTTCATGAAACAACAAGGTGCATCTTATAATCCAGTGCGCCTTAAATGTGGATTTTTTTTGGTTATGATTACACTCGTGTTCACTGTGTTGAGCATACACCCGTTATTTAAAAATAAAAATAAAAATGTATTTAGTCATTGTATATATATATATATATTTACTTGCTCACGTGCTCATTTATGGAATCGGGCAATTTGTTGCATATAAGGCCCGTGCGCTGAGCGTTATGCGTTAAACACACACACACACACACACACGTATATATTGTGAATGTTAATTGTGGTTATCTGTCCTGTTTAACCTGGTGGGCCTTATAGTCCGGTGCACCTTGTAAATGTTTTATTTTTCTGCCCAAGGCTGCTCGTCGGGGGTGCGCTTTATAATACGGTGTGCCTTATAGTGCGAAAAAATACGCTAGTTTATAGTGATCAGTGATATAGTGATTATAGTTATCAAAATCATCACATCATGATCATGGTGATATTACGTGACCGTTATTCCGCATCGGTTCGTCACGGAGCACTCAATTTGGAACAACACTTATCCGTTGAAAACGCGCACACCATCCATGTAGTGTAGTGTACCCATGGAGTGCACCGAGGTGGAGTGCACTTTGAAAGTATACAAATTGCGAATTCTGTGAACACAGTGTCCATGAAGATGCGTTGAAATCACCATGTTTGTCTGAGAAACTTGCTTTGTCTCAAATGGCACACTTGCGCACCATTTTTAGTGCGTAGGACGCTGTCCAGTAGGCTGCAAATATCGCCGAAATACAGTATTCACAACACAGAAATGAATCTTGTCAAGTTTAAATGTAGTCAATTTTGGTTCGCACTAGCCAACAATTATGTTACTTGCTCAGAGACAACCCCATTTAATTTCATAATTGAATAGTCATCGATTAATAGACTAATCGTTGCAGCCCTGCTGTCCAGAGTTGTTATGCACTGATACATGGTAATAATGAATAATAAGCTGCAACCTACTTATTTTGTAGTGAACTGTCATAGTTATACGATATGAATCACAATTTGAAATGTGAGGTTACTCTTAAGTGTAGCGGGCGATATTGGCGGGCAGTGAGATGACGTGAAGTGCATTTACGCAACTGCGCCAATTGAGACACAGTGCGAAGGCCAATGCAGACTGGTAAACACTCGCTAGGTCAAGGCGAGCGAATCCAGAGTCAGCCGTGTGCCTTATTATTGTTATTGTATACATGTACAACGTGCCGGTGAAACGATTGGCCAACACTATAAACTTTTGGGCCTAAAGACGTTGGCGGTAGCGGCAACCGAACGACGCCAGTTACTGCCCGATGCTGGTGCCTGAGAAAGAGGACGGGTCACCGACTCTAACTGCTTGTGCCGATTGCTGAACAGTCTTGAACTCGTCTGATCATTGGAGAACCTGGTGAGATGACATTTTTTTGATGTTTGGAAAAATGATCCAATGTGTATTCGGCAAACAGTGACTGTTAGGGTAAAACATGATGAGGCCAACACTTCACGTTAGCAGCACCAACAGCACGTGTGTCTGAG
Source organism: Bregmaceros cantori (assembly GCA_900302395.1). Classification (NCBI taxonomy): domain Eukaryota; kingdom Metazoa; phylum Chordata; class Actinopteri; order Gadiformes; family Bregmacerotidae; genus Bregmaceros; species Bregmaceros cantori. The sequence continues at coordinate 4,270 of OMKY01089025.1, read as the reverse complement.
AAACGCATCATGTGTTCACCGGTCTTTCGTCTCCTCAGTCTCCGTTTCCTTCTTGTCACCGTCTTCCACCAGCACCGGCAGCCACGAGTCCTTGTGGAGCTTCTCGCTGAGCTCCACCTGCCGCACGGTGGGCACCCGCGTGTTGCGCATGTGCGTCGGAAGTTTCTGGAACTCTCCTTCGTTAACGTCATAGTCCGTCATCTTAGCGTCCAGAACCCACCAGCGGCCGGCAAAGCCCACGTCCAACAAGCGCTCGTGCAGCAGGCGCCACGGCACCCATAGGAAGCGGCACCGGGCCTCGTAGAGATCTGCGTCCTGATCGTAGTCGGCGCGGTAGGTCAGTGACGCCACGCCGAGGCTGAGGTGGCGGAGGCGACCCTCGTTGCACAGCTTGGTGAGCATCAGCAGGTGCCGATCAGCCGCCTCACTGCGGATCCATGCCGACAGCAGGCCCAGCTGGTTGGACGCCTCCAGCAAGCGGGTCTCAAACGAGTGAGAGTCGGGTGCCGTGTGGGCGCAGCCCCAGAGGCCGGCCAAGAGACTGGTGTAGACCGACGCTTTGAGCGGACGGTCCCGGATATCTACACCGATCTCTCGCACAGCCTCCTTGTAGTCAGACAGGAGACCCGTAAGCCACACTCCTGCAAGTGAGGAGCAATGCCAAATCAATAAAACAGATAAAACAGATTTAACAATTTGCAACAAACAGATTCCCCAAATGCAAAACAGTGACAAGCATGTTGCACGCCACCCAAAATGTATGGGATTGTTGTTGTTCGTAGGTGTGTAGGGTGCATTTGTTCACGCAGCTACCCACCGATCGTCAGGGAGGGGTTAAAAGCAGAGGAAGAATTTCACAGAACATGTATGTGCAATAGAGCTGCAACTTGTTAAATTGATGATAATCGATTAATTAATCGGCAACTAATTTGATAATCGATGAATTGATTAATCGTTTAAATTAAATGTGTTGAATGTATGTTGTTCAATGTTTGCAATATCAATAACATTTCAGGTTAATAATGGTTCCGATTTTGGGTGCCACAGTAGCTCAGTTTGTTAAGAGTGAGTGCACTACTAAGTACACACATGCCATGATGGCGCAGAGAACTGTTCCCCTCACCGACAGATTTGCCGCATGTCTCCTCCCCCTTCTCCAGCTAATTCTGAATAAAGTCGAAGATGGTCCGAATGGGTCCCAAAAATTACATAATGAAATAATCGTTCCGATTTCAAGGGAAAAATGAATTTGATTAATCGTCAGTCAAAATGGCCGAATTGATCAAAAATAATCTACATGGTAATTGGAGTAATGTAATCTTAGCATTGCATTTCAGGTGTAGAATTTAGATAACATGTCGCCGCAGTTAAATCATTACAACATTAAATACAATTTAAAAAGACAATCGTCGGGCCACGGGATTGAACTCGCGACTCAGCCATGCAAAAATGCGAAATCAGACGTCATTACCGCTAGGCCACGGAGACAGTGACAGACTACAGAGGCAGTAGGTTATTTGAATGATACCAACGCTTCCATGTCAGAGGTCACTGTTAGCTCCGGTGTGATGAGGCTCTGCCTGACAGGTGTGTTACATCGCTGCGACCGAAAAAAAATGTGCGTTACTACTAGATTCATCAGGGATGTTGGGATTTGCCAGTGGGTGCTCATCAACCCCCATGGTTGCCCTGCACAAAGTCGGTGCCTATGCCTCTATGGAGCTGCTCTCCCTGCACAGTAGGGCTGCAACTAACCATTGATAGTAGATTAGTTTCAGATTATTGAATTGAATTAATCGACTAATCCGTAGTTCAGATAGTTTTTCCTTTGAAAAGAATACCCCAATTCTCACAGCAAGCAACAATTACGAGAACTGAATGCTGTCAACCTGAAATCTAGTCAAATTAGATTTTTTAACCAACAAATGACAAACTCCCTCTGAAATAAACACATTACATGTCATTTATAGACTGTGTGTTCAAACCAAACGCGGACTGGGCGGAAAAATTTGCTTTGGAAGCTTGTAACGCGCCGCAGCATTTTATTTTTATAGCGGCATGTGCTGAGCGGCAAGAGCGAAAGCGGCAAAAGCGGCAAAATTTAAATTCCCCACTCTCCAGCTCGTGGCTCGCAGCAGCATGTGCCTTTACCTTGTCAGTGAAAGGAGGGAATATGTGGAATGAGTAGTCAATATACAATACAAACAATGATGTGTTAACACACATATGCAGCGTTACATTTACTTTCCGAGTCGGCGTGTCCGAAGTACTGCAGTTATAAAAGCACGTCACCGCGTTTGATCAATTCAGTAAAAGCATTAACTAGGATGTGCCGACTCGTAACGTTAAAGGAACTAATTTGTGGTTTAATTTTTAATATTAATAAAAACAATATTTTATTTTTATCCATTTGCTTTTCGAGTCGGTGCTGCTATCAGATAGCGCTCCGGAGCTAAGCGCCAAAACAGGGGAATGGAGCGCTGGCCGGTGCATCTCCTCCCAGAGTGGTGAAGGCATGGGTCTCCACCCACCACCACACCACCCCCCCTTTCCCGTCCTTTCGGAGCTCCCGGAGAGGTCCGCGGAGTGGCGATCGCTGCCCGTTCCTTCGCCTCCCGGGGAGCGGGAAGGGAGGCGAGGACACAGCACAAAATAGGGGGGCGAACGAGCGCGCGCGCAGACACACACACACCACGGCACGCGAACATTACGTGCTAACACATGGGATCCCGATCAATTTTCTCTTCCTCCCCACACTTTCAAACTCTCCCAACTTTGAAAAGCTTCTTCATCGCCTATGCATTCGGTGCCACCGTAGAGGGAGACATGGCGTGCTGCAGCGGCAACGTTTGTAGTGCATGTAATCTCCTCCGTGGCACTACAAGGGGCAAGCCGCGGACCCGGTTTACTTTTTAATGGCAATAAAAACATTTGTTGTCGGGGGAAGTGGGGATTTAAAGCGGAGGATTGGGGGAGACTCCACCGCACGTCTCCTCCCGGCGTTCGCGCTTCCCTTCCCCCAGCCAGGGGTCCCGTCCCTTCGGAGCTCCATTTGCAAGCGTCTCCCATTCCCGAACACCTCCGTGTAGCCCCTCGGTGAAATTTCCCAGTCAGCAGCAACTCGTATCTGCTGTTCGCTGTGCTTCGCTCAAGTCACATGACATGATGCGGCAAAGGCAAAATCATAGCGCCTGACGCCCAATTCGCGCCGCTCAAGAAGCCCAAGACGCTCCTAAAGCTCCTAACCGTTTACATGTAATTTATTCTTTCTGGAAGCCCATGACGCGTTTGGTTTGAACACACAGTAATACTTCCATGGCTCTCTTCATATTCATCTATTTATCGATTACGTCCGTCATCAACATCAGCACAAAACTGCAGACAATGACGATTATTTTTGTTGTTATTTTAAATTGTCGATTAATTTTCTAATCGATTAGTCGATTAATCGACTAATCGTTGCACCCCTACTGCCTGATGGAAATTCTTTCGTTGTCTACTGTACGGATAAAAGCCAAGGAAACCAAAAAAAATTAAATGCCCCAAGGACAGATTTTTTTCAAATGAATGCATACATTGTTCCGTCTCTGGAATATTGATATTTATATTGCTTTCTAATCAATAATAACTCAAACCAAATAATTTATTTCATCTAGTTTATTTTAATTTCAAAATGTGTCTCCGTAATTGGAATGATCTCCTGAGATCGTGTTTCCAGGTACCTCCTTTACTGTTCTTTAACCGCTGCCAGCGTGTCGGTGTCGCTGCCGGTGTCGGCACCGGTGTCGGTGCCACTGGAGTAGGTACCGGGACGGAGCACAGGCGTCTCCTCAAGATGAAGGCCGCCATCTTGCAGTACATGCTCTTTCTCGTTTACATTTCAGGCGCCGCAGACTGCAGCAAGATGTCACACGGTCCTCTGGCGGCAGACTGCAGAACTGGGCGTCACACCGCCCTCTGGCGGTTGACTTGCAGCAAGGCGACACACCGCCCTTTAGCAAGAGAGTACATGGGTGTGCGTCTACGGCCCGCGTTTTTACGGATTGCAAACCAAAATCCATAACCACGCCCCGAAGTGATGCCGCTTCCTGCTATGACGCATGACAGACCCGCCTATCGCACCGCCTGCCGTCAAGGACCTTTATTTAACACTATCAAACAAACAGCGAACGCTACAACAGCGGAGGCGAGGCGGCGGCACCCGCGTAGCCTGGCAAGCCAGACCCAATGCATCGTCCACGAATTGCACATCGCTAGACGCTGAATAGGG
>OMKY01089016.1:0-10034 GCA_900302395.1 Bregmaceros cantori | reverse complement strand
GGTGTTCGACTGTTCGCTCGGACACGGGGCGAGACGCGCCGCGTCCCCGCAGCGCGCTGGGACACGGACGTTTGTGTGTGTGTTGGCCCGGAGCGGAGGGGTCCTCCTCCGCTGAGGACACAGCGTGCTGTGAGTCCGTGCTAGCGCTGACGCGGGGCGAGGCATGTTGTGCGATGCGTGTTGTTGTTGTGCGAAGCGCTGCCGTGGATATGTAGTGGCAAAGTAATCTCCACAACACGGAGCGGGTGCCCGCTGCGGTGGATATATGGTAACAAAATGGTCTCCAAAACACGGAGCGAGTACCCGCTGCCGTGGATATGTAGTGGCAGGGTGGTCTCCGCAGCACGGAGCGAGTGCCCGCTGCGGTGGATATGTAGTGACAAGGTGATCTCCGAAACACGGAGCGAGTACCCGCTGCCGTGGATATATAGTAACAAAATAATCTCCACAACGCGGCGGGTGCTCGCTCCGTGTTGTGGAGATTGTTTTGTTGCTGGATGTCCGCGGCAGCGCCGTGAGAACTCGCTGCCGTATCCACGACACGCTTCTTACAAAATAATATTCTCCAGAACGCGCGTGGTGCGGCAGGTTTCATTCCGTGTTGGGAACGCCACAGACAACCCCACAGCTGAGAGGGCTCCGCGAACAGACATCCAACAGGCGCTACCAATCCGCTAGGCGGATAAAGTAAAATAAAGTTCAGAAAAGACACAAGGAGGCACAAACTGCTGCTAGCGCTAGCCAATGCTAGCACTATGGGCCGTGCACAGCACGGAGCACACGCCCACTTTGGGCCAAACCATTTTACCATCACACAAAGGGGTGGAGAGATATATGGTCTATCTTGACACAGATATCGTGATGTATCGTGGGTGAAATTTCTTACAATATATCGATAATCGTAGAATCGCTGTATCGTGATATTATCGTTATCGTGGGTAAAATATCGTGATAGTGTCGTATCGTGGGGTACCTAGTGATACCCAGCCCTAGTGTTCATTATAACCCACCCAATGCAAGTGCCTAAAGCTAGTTGTATTATTATTTTCTTTTTTTCAAGATGGTTTGACTGAATGTAATTCAATGTAATGCAAAGTAACGACAATGATCAAACTTTGTTATTTAAAAATTAAGTTGTCAGTAATCTAATTTTTAAGGACATAGGACATAGTGAGTAATCTAATTAAAAGTAACAGTTGTAACACTGCAAATAACATCTTCAACTTTTTTTTTAATGTATTTTTTTCAGCCCATTCGGACCATTTTTAGGTTTATTTAGGATTAGCTGGAAATGGGCAAAGAAGGGGGAGGAGACATGAGGGAAAGCTGTCGGTGAAGGGAGGCAAACTCACGACTCTCCGCGTATGTGCTTTGTAGTGTCTTAACAGACTGCTACTGCAGCGCACTAACATGTTCAACTTTGAGAGACATTTTGAGCCTTCCTTCTATTATACAGCATTCCACCAAAAAGTGGCCAACACATGTTTTCTATTCCCAGCACACTTCGGTCCTCCATGGACTGCAGTAGTCACAGGTATTTACTGGCTTCCTGCGACAGATTCACTGTAACCAGATGGCCTGGGAAAGGTAAACACCGGACTGGCCGTGCTGCACACTCACACTCCTCTTTCAAATCAGTGGACAACGGTGTCTGTAGCATTAGAAACAACATTTTATTTGCCACATTTCCATGTACGAGTATTAAACACACATGAAATTTGGGATCAGAATCAACTTTATCCACCATGTTGCCTATGCAAGCATAACCTAACCACTAACCCTAACCCCTACTCCTAACCCTAACCCAAAGTGAACGCGAGGGAGAGAGAGTGGAGAGTGCAGGCGAGAGACCGGCGACTTACTGCTGTGCGGCGGCGGCCATCGTGAATGTTCGGTCTATAGAACCTTCGGTCTACAGCACAGACCCCTGTGCTATAGCACGTATTATACCTCCTTATGTCACGTTCAGCATTAGATTAGGGAGTACATGAGTGAATCAGTGAAATACTTGGAAGAATTTTTAATTTTTCCTTTGCTGAAGAATTTATTTATACGAAATCTGGTCTCCATTAAAGGAGTTGTCTAATTGATGACTTTCAAATTGTGAATTCCTTTTTGCTTCCTTACCCTCTCTCGTACTTCGTTTGAACAAAATACAATTTTGGTAATCAAAATGTCAATTAATCACATTTTTTTGAGAGTTCAATCAAATGTGATTGTTAGTTGAAAATGATCATTAACGTGAAGCTCTAATAGCATGGGTATGATGGGAGCTTAAATGTAACTTATCGTTGTGTGGGACGGGTTGAGGTTGTGCTTAACAAGACATAACATCCCAGCATGAAGAGATTGGCAGGCTGTTATCAGTGAGTGTCATGGACCGCTGGCCTTCCAGTGCCGGAATGCAAGCCCTGCTAGGCCTGGTCGTCTTATCTCACTGTGCCCTGGAACACTGCCCCATGCCTGAGCAAATGGAATCAAGGAGTTTATTTGGAGCTAATTACTTCTATTTCTGACAAATAGCAGACTATCACTGTGCTATAATGGACGCCCATTTGTTTTTTTCCTTGCATTGAAAACTACTATTCTATCCGGTAAGGCTGCAACCAGGGCTTAGAAACAAAATAATTTTTTTAAAACGTTCCGTTCTGAACGTTTCAGGCAGGCCAATGTTTAACGTTTTTGCTCTCGGGACCGCTCCGCCACCAAAATATCAGCCCGGAACCGGTTCGGAACACAAACATTTAGTTAGCTCTTAAAGTTCCGTATAGTGTGCAATGTTACGTTTAGATATAGTTTATGCAAAATGTATTTGGTGGACTTTCAAACTTTAGTGCAACTGTATTAAAATGAAAGGCGGGTTTAAAACAGCATTACATTCGCTTCCTTGTCTGTCCACAAGATGGAGCCCCAGATGCATGGGGCTTGATGACTGACAGTGCACATAGGATGTTAAAATATAACATATGGAAAACGGGAAAAAATGTTTTTAACCGGTTTTGTGGATTTCATAATGTTCTGTTTTTATTCTGGAACAGTTGAAGAAATCTTTTTCCATTTCTGTTTCCGCTCCTCATAATATGTTGTTTTCGGTTTTCGTTTTTTGGGGGAGGGGAAGCGATCTCACAGCGCTGCATGTGCTGCGATCACAGGCATGAGACTATGAAGGGCTTCTAGCAGCAGCTAGCAGCAGCTAGCAGCAGCTAGCAGCAGCTAGCAGCAGCTAGCAGCAGCTAGCAGCAGCTAGCAGCAGCGGTCTTAATGATTATTTTAATAGTAATTAGTTGCGTGAAAGAAACCCAGATACTGTAGCTTGTTTTAGCTTTTTAGCTGTTTGACTTTATTTCTTCTTTCCTCCCAACAAATTGTCTGTTGCCAATTACTGATGAGTGCAATCTGCTTGTAATTGAATGTTGTGTTTGACAGGAAGTGCATTTAGAATGACCTTCTCTAGAAATGGACACTAAAGCCTCTGTGCTGAAGCAGTGCCAACTGCCAACATCTCATTTAGAGTGTGCAGCATAAACGGTTACTACTCAGAATATCTCTTTGTTTAAAGCATGGAGTGTGGAAAATTAATATAGGGAATTTCTTTTGGTTGACAGTATGCAGTTTGAATGGCAAATTCACATGTACAGCAGCTTATCAAGCGTTTAATTACACGGGCAGAACAAACTACTCGAACAGTTGAATTGAAAGGAGCTGGTTTTCGCATGAGGCTGATACACATCATTTCTCAATCAGTCAAAAATAATAATTCTGAATCATTTAAAAAAACCTGTGAATCCTGTGTGTTTTGAAATGGTGAAATATAATTGCACGTTCGTATGTACTCGCCGTCTTTTTAGACGTCAGTGCACACACACAGACACACACACTTGAAAGCGCACACATACACGCACACACACTTTGACTCAATTCCATATAATGTACGTAGAGTTTTGTTTTGCAACCAAACACAATTCTTCTATGACGAATGGTGCAGCCTGCATGTGTTGTGTTTTGGCCGAGCGTGATGTGTCACAAGTGAGCGTGGTAATGGAGCATAGAAATACAGCAAATAGACTAACTTTCAACGTGTATCACGGTTGACATGATCTATTCATAGTGGCAGATTGTGACTGGGACAGGTTAGGATCGTCAGATCACACATCTCTAGTATGCACTATGCATAACCAAAAGTTACTAGATCATTCTTCCCTGCTTCAGCAGTGTAAAGGTTTACAATGGGAATTTCTCCTTGTACAATGTAAATGGTTACTACAAAGGCTGCACGATTTTGCTTACAATTACAATTTTCATCCCTGAAACTTCAGTTTTAGATTGGATTCTGATTCATGTGCTTCAATTGAGGCAATTGTGCATGGGTTTGAACTGTTGAATGGGTTTGGACTGTTGAACACATAGTTCCGGTGATTGTATCCAAGTGCCTATTTTTTCAGACGAATAATTCATCTGTTCATTTTCCCTTCAAAATGTGAATGCTTATTAAATGACTGAAATTATTAATATTGCAAATTGATTTAATTTTGCTCTTCCACTATCTATTCATTACCAACATTTTATCCACTTATCAATTTATCCATGCCACCCATTTTAGTATTAGTACGGAGGCGCCTATACTGTTCCGTGCTAACCTATAACATATTTGCTTTTCACCTAAGCTTACTAGTTATCTTTATTGAATTATATGTATTGCTGTGGGACTTGACATGAATCATTATCCAAGTAAATACACAAGCAATGACACTGGGAATGGCAACTCGAATTGGGAACAACACATATTTAATATTTAGGCAGATGAAACATGGAAATGATTAACTGCTGAAGAGTAATCAATTATCAAAGTAGTTTCCAATTATTTCAATAATAAATTAATCATCAATTAATCAATTCTATTGCAGCTTCTATTTAACTTTTAACTCATGATTAGTGTGGTGAAGTGGGTTTCAAGTTCAGCTGTGCTTCCTTGCATGCTCTCCTTCCCTAGCAAGAGGCTCCACTGGTCCCAGTCCAGCACTTTCTCAGCGTAGAACCCTTGTTGGCAGACACCGATTACCCTTTTGCGGATGAAAGGAAGGAAACCGTGTGGGGAAGTGTTGCTCTTGAACAGTGGATGTTGAAGGTTAACATGAAACCAATTTCACAGGTCTCTTGTGATCGTTGAGCACATGCCAGAATACGTAATAGCACAGTGTACTTTCACTGTTGACAATCGGCAGAATCTTTTTGAGTCATTGTTGTTATTATCTAAAAGAAAACACCTCAAAAATACACAGTACTTTAATTAAGATGCAACTAACAATTATTATTTTCATTGGCCACTTTTACAGATGATAAAAACAGAACGACGTTTAATATACGTCTCAATCTCCACTAGATTGAGCCTACTCTTCCGTGCTATCTTACCCCATTGTTCCATCTTACTTGTTATCTTTATTGTATTGTTTGTGTTGCTGCAGGGCTTAACAGTGCTCGGTTTACAAGAGAATGGGCAGGGCCATGATGCTCTCTCTACACCTCTTTCTTTCTCTATTTCTCTTCTCTCCCCCTCTCTCTCACTCTCTCTCTTTGACCAGAAAGTCTTCCGCGGATATATATTATATATATATATTTTTTTTTTAATTATTTCAATCAGATGTCTATTGCCAAAAAAATGTAAAAATGTCTTAACAAATAAAAAAGGCATTCACAGATATAGTTGGCATAGGGAAGTTAAATACATTGAAATGCTGATACAGCATGTTGTAGGGGATTTCAGGAGAGCAAAGCAATAGGGCTGTTGATTGGTGACGTCACGGCTTGGGGGCGGCAGACATTTTGGTGGTAGCAGCGTGGTCAGATGAACAGGCAGACAGCCATATTTGCATAACATTGTCCATTCAAAAGTTGTCTATTATTTATTTATCCATGGTAATATGCTATGAATCTCCAGCAAATGGCAGCCTAACTCTCAAGTAAGTACTGTAGACTTCCAATACAAGTTATATACTGATATAAGTTACATCATATAACTTATAATTGTATTACATCTAGTCATTTGCTGTATTCCGCCTCATAGATCCATATTCTTAATTGCCAGAGTGATCTAACCAGTAGAATCACTGAGTGCACAACATTTTCTCTCGCTTGCTGTCCATCAGGATGGGGTGTCAACAGAGGAATACATATGATGTCTGTAGGGATGCACCGATACCGGTATCGAGCATCGGCCCCGATACCAACTTAAGTACTGCATGCGCTGTTCGTCATTTACTGTCTGTGCGCCTGTACGATGCATCATTTGGGCAGTAGGGGGTAACATGTCATTAGATAGATGCGTGGATTATGTATTAAATGAAATGAAATATAGTTTTAATCATAATTTTCACTGCTATAGCTTCTGTGTTGTTAAGTAGGTGCCGCATTGGTGTGGCCGTGTTGTGGCCAGCTCGGGGGACAGCGGCGGAGAACGAGCTGGAGTCTCCCCGTTCGTTGGTTGCGGGTGTTGTCCGCCCATGTCTACTCTCTGCTGCTATCGTCCCCCTTTCCATCCGTCCGCGTCTTGAGTTTGAGCCATGTCTGCGCTGCACGGCGGTGTTCCGCGGGAGCTTATGCTATGCTACAAGGCTGCTGCTGCTAACCGTGCAGCGCAGACATGGCTCTGAGGTGGATCGATCGGGTGGAAGCTGGGAGCGGCGGAGAGTGGACAAGCACACGGACGACTCCGGATGGCACCCGCCATCAACGAACAAATTTACTGATTTGAAATTACTTGAATAATTTAAATACGTTGAACAATTTGATCCAAAATTGAGAGTGGTGAAACTGCCATCACTCACAAACCCTTCACGCTGTGTGCATGGCTTGCACATACAGCCAGACCTCTCGTAGAAGAAATTTTAACCTTATTTTTTTTGGCGGGGTAGGGGTATCGGTATCGGTAGTACTCGGTATCAACGAGTATTGAAATTAAAGTACTCGTACTCGTATCGGTTTTCAAAAAAACGGTATCAGTACATCCCTAGATGTCTGTTTTCCCCACTAAAACATTAAGCATGACCAATATTTAACTAGGATTCATTTATATTTATTACAATTAGCCAGTTGCAAGCATAACTGGAGTGACACTGTGTGCTGACAGTCACAGTAGCTTAATTTCTAGTGCAAATATAATCTAATATTGCTAAAATTTGTTACAACAACTAGCCCCCTCAGAAAACCTAGTGATGCCAGTTTAGTCAATGTTCACTCAGCACTCTGACAAGAAAACTTCACATTTTGTCATTTTATTTTATGTTTTGTAGAGATGTGACAGAGTTCACTCTTACCCCAGGTTTTCCACTGCCGATGCTGTTGGTTGTCTTCCGTGCATGCCTTCCAAACAAAATTGTCGTAGCCAACCCATAGAGTTCTGGACTCTATGGACATGAGCATGAGTGAGACGCGGCGTGAGCATTGTGCCGTGTGGGATACATATTTATCCAATGACATCACAACACAGTGCATTTGACCAGTTCTTTTTTCATGTTTTGAGCTTCCCTTGCAATATATCAGGCATCAGCAGTAATAGCCCTTAACACATTGTATCATTCACTAGTTAGACAAATATACATCATGGAGTACAAAGATGAACATACAATCACTCAGTGACCAGTCTGGATGTATGCACTACCATGCACACTGCATCACAACCTGTGAAAGTGGCAGGTGCTGGTATGCCTAATTATAGTATCCACGTCTTTCCCCCTACCCTGAACCGAACAAAGCATAAAAAAGTATCTATTTGTCTATCTTGCCTGGAGACTTCAAATCCTGTGTATCCAGGTTGAGTCATGCCAAAGCAGTTACAGAGATTTATAAATATGCCTTTTAAAAATATGTATATTTGCTTTACAGTGTGCATTGTAAGGTGTACTCTGCATGTTATTGTCATTGATGTGAGCATAAGCACATCTTTCATCCGTTCCATTATCCATATATTCAATAGTAGAAATTGTACTGTTATTTTTAAAGACAGAAATAACGTTTTTAAATACCTCAACAGTTTCGATTGCAGGCTGCAACCTTCTTCATGGAGTGGTGTCCAGCACAGTGGCAACATTTTTGTGGCAATATCTTCATTTGATCAGTATCCAGCATACAACTTTATGCATGCTTTAAAAGAAGTGCACTTGCAGCAAGTCATTGTGCAGTAACTAGTGACTGTAGGTTAAAAATAAAACAACACTATCTGGTTTACATACCAGTAGCGGCAGCAGCTGGAAGACCAAGCTATGAAGATGTAGGAGCTTGTGGGCATTGTCCTGATATAATTAGCTCGGGAAACGCCGCGTTCTACATCCAGTGGACGCGCACGGCACTGACCCCATTGTCTTTTGGGCCGCGTCAGAGTGTTGCGCAAGACAGCTGCTCCATCAGCAGCTAAAAGCATTTAGTGGTTTGAAAATAATCTACAGTTGCAAAACGGCACTGTCATTAGGCTTCAGCCATTCATTGTCTGAACCAATCAGAGAGATCTGAGAGTTGTTTTCAACCAAAGCACAGCGTGAATACGGAAAATGAGCTACAGGTCAAATACACTTAGACATATATTCTGCCTGCTCCTGCTATGTTTGAGTGCCCCTCACCCCCATTAACTCTGCGGCAAGTGCGTATGCATTGCTCAAGATGTCAAGATTTAGAATGATAAAAGTATGGTAAGCACAATTTTTTCTTTAAAGTTGAAATCCTCTTTTTTTTACATTAGGTTTAGATTTAATGTATTTGTTTATTTTTCGTAATGGTTGACCTTGAAGTGTTTAATAATAATAATAATAATAATAATAATAATAATAATAATAATAATAATGGTAAGATATGATCAATTTTACTAAACATCTGGATCTGCATGTCTTTCTTGGTCTAGGTCCCGAGTATTAATTCTTCAAACATTTGAGGGGGGGTTATAATTTTTAAAAACAAGTCATTTTTCTGATTTGCTGCTTTACTTCTAAACGCTGGAGGTCGAGGTATTTTGAGTACAACCACTCATCTACTCAGCTGACAAGTTGTTCTGCTGGACCACATATAAACATCCATAAAATGTTGAACAAAGTGCATAGTTTACTTAGGTTACTGAGGTTACTTAGTACCGTCATATCTCGACATTCAGCTGGTTTAGGACGGGTGGGACAGTGGCGCAGTGGTTAGCATTGCTGCCTCACAGCTAGAAGTTCCTAGGTTCGAATCCCAACCCGGGCGGATCCTTTCTTTTTGGAGTTTACATGTTCTGCCTGTGTTTCCTCCGGGCACTTCGGTTTCCCCCACCACCAAAAACATGTTCTAGTCAAAATGCTGCAGTCAGTGGCCCTGGCCAAGGCACTGGCTCATAACCTGGAGCTGGCCCCCAGGAGCTGCGCACATAGCTGCCCACCGCTCCTCAGGAATGGGTTAAATGCTGAGGAAGACTTTCACTGTACATCTATGGATGTGTGATGTAATATAAATAATAAAGTATACTATTATCCAGCAGGCATGATACCATCATATAGAACTATGAGCTTCAAAATGAAGAGAAAGAGATTTATTCTATTTGGATATGCTGTAAAACCATCTCTCCTGATCTACTATCTCTCTCCTCCTCAAGCTCTCTCCCTCTGTTTGGCCCCTGTTCCTTGTTTCCCTCATTGTTCAATTGTTATTTTTATAACAATTTTCATTACTATTACGTTATTCACCAGAGTGTCTACTGTGCCCAAACCCTTATTCCATGTGGATATTGCTTGCAATGTGGCAAAATAAAGCTGATTCTGATTGTCACATTTTCGTCATTCACTCCTTTCCTTTTTTCTCTCCCTTTATCTCTAGTGCGATCTTTCTCTTGTTGCAGCTCTCTTTTTCTCTGGAGAACTTGTGTACGTGGCCGGTGGTGGTCGTTTACTGCAGTGACCCCTATTGTCTGGGGGTGAGATGCTGGTCTGGGAGGGAGAAGGAGCTGCTCTGTCACCTGCTAAATGCATCGGGCCGCTCCGCTGGCTTTGTCACCGCGACCTCTTCCCCCGCACGCCCCCTCC
>OMKY01089000.1:0-13753 GCA_900302395.1 Bregmaceros cantori | reverse complement strand
GTGTCATGCTCTTTCCTCTAATATCGTATCCTATTCCTAAAAAGTATAAGTTTACTTTGTAGAGGTGCGTGGAATGAGAGGCACAACCTCTAGCAGATGCTTCTTTAATCGCAGAGATGTAATGAGAGAGAGAACATACAATCATATACCCTCTTTATAGAGAGCGGAGGCAAGATGTGCAGTTCGTACATTCATACAAGAATCAGCTCGGATGAACGAGTGTCCATGCGCTGGTGCGCTGAGAAAATAAAATAAATAAGAGCAGGAAACTACTCCGTGTGAATTACGATAATATTATTTGTGTAACCACCACAACTTCATTGCTATATTTATACATTTTGTAAATATGTTGTATCTTCTATTTTTTAATATTTTATGTGTGCCATGATTGCCATCAATTATTTGCCAAAATATTGTAATATCATGGTTTGTCAATAAAATGCTAAAAAAAAAGTCGGGGTGGTGCACTGCAGTCTGTTAAGACTGTGCACTACAACTCACGACTATAACACGTCTATTATAGATATGTGTGTGTGAAATTAAGACTGTTAGATTGTGTATTTCTCTTAAAAAATGTTTTAAAAGTCTATCATCCATTGTAATTTATATGGAGTTACAATAAATGCAAAACTCAGGTACTTGTCTTTGTTGTTGTGTACTCTATTCATCTGGCTTATGAAACACACGCTGAGAAGGTGGGGGCCGGGTGGTGAGGGTTACGAGAAACGAGAACGCAAAAGTAACGGAATAGTTACTTTTACTAGTAACTAGTAACTTTTATTGTGGAGTAACTCAGTTAGTAACTCATTTACTTTTTAGGAGAAGTAACTGTAACTAATTACTTTTTGAAAGTAACTTGCCCAACACTGGACGATGACCAAACGTTTCTAATACCACTAAATATAAGCTAAGTAGTAGCAGCAGCAGCAGCAGCAGCATACAATCTGATTATTAACTACGCACTCCTTTCCCCTCCCTGCACTCCTTTCCCCGCCCTGCATGCTGGCCCGTTTGCGCACATAAACACGACATCACAACAACAACCACATACAAAGGACCGTTTGCGCCCACACACAAACGCACGTATACACACGTCCCCTGCCAAATGCACGGAAAGGTCAGTTTGTTATTATAACGTAATCGTGAACATGCTCTCCATTCACTGGGTAGGGTAGGACACCCAGAGTGAAGAATACATGTATTCAAGTTGTACAAGAAGAAGGGGAAACGGGGTTGATATGAAAAGGACGCAATCCTTATAAGACAGCGTAAGATGTTCTTCATTTTCCACTCAAACACCACACTCGCGCATACTGCACAACATCACCGTGACATCGTGCCAACCCCCTGTCCCCGACAAATAAATAAACAATTCCGAAGCCGACAACTCCTCATCTTATTCGCCCCCCGCCTCTTTGAATTGTAATGGTTGGGGCGCCTCTATTCGGAGGAGCAACATCCCCATTGCGCCAACCCTCCCCCCTTTGGCCGCAAATCACCACCTGGTGGTGATGTTGAGTAAAATAAAACGTGATGTCAAAAAACTTCATGATATTCTGAACAAAATAAAACCCAAATTGGTCTGGTGAAAAAAAAATTGGTGTGAAATTAAACACTTCACAAGTGCCCATAACTCCTAAACTAAGTTTCAAGCGCTGACATTTTTTAAAATATAAAAGTATAAAACCTGTACCTCAGCTGAGTTGAAAAAGCTCTGAAGTGCGTCTTTCCAAGTCTGTCCAGCGACTCCACGGTGTCCCACCTGCCGAGAGTTTCAGGATGGCCCGCAAAAATAGCGAGGCGGAGCGTAAACTGATTGACGTCAGATTTTCTGGCCGTGACTGCTTAAGCCTAAACGGCAAATGTATGTTGAAAACCCCGGGTTAAATACAAGATTTGTATTTTTAACATTTTTATAAAATGAGTAAAATGGTAAACTAGCCTATAGAATGCTGAAGAGCGCACGGTACCGTGCTACCCGGTTGGCGAGGGCTAAAGCGTTAAATGACACACTACTGTAAAACTAAAGAAGGTACATAGCAGATTTCTTGAGTTTTATACAGATTTCAGACCGCAAAATCTGAGAATAACTCATCATAAATCAAAACATTTCTTGAACTTCAAATTACAGAAATTCAAGAAACAATTTTAGATTTTTATTTAAAGATCAGCGAATATGTATCTATATTTATCAAGACTTTACAAGCACAATTATATGGCAGGTACCCTACAGTCTACCCTCACTAAGGCAATGATCAAACCCACTGTTCCAAAAAGAAAATGTTTTTTAAAAGACTACAACTTGAGAATGGAATATGCTAGAAATCAAGTTTACGTGTTCTAGTTGAAGGGTGATTGCTTATTTTCACGTATCCCCAAACGCCAGCTGCTACATAGGGCAAGTTGGGTGATGAATATCTTTATTCTAATATGTCTTAGATTTAAATACATGTGTCAATATTGCAATTTTAGAACCATGATGGCGCTCAGATTTTCTCTGGAATGAAGAGATGGCTTTCATAATATGTGATTTTTTTTTTTACTGTCTCCACAAAAGTCGATGTATGTTTTATCAGCCTACTCTTACATGCTAGGTGATGGATTATTGCAAAAGAACGTTGTCTTTCAAAGTTGCTGGAAAAGTGTATCCAGAAAGTCCCTTCTAAAGGCTGAATAATATAACGTCAGCCATAAAAGCTGTGTTTGTATATCGCAGGTTTTTGATTCATAATGGTGACAGATCTTTCTCCTCAGAGCTTTGAGCGATGCCACTGTGATATGTTTCTCCTCAGATCTTTGAGTGGTGGTACTTCAGAAAGTACGGGACGTCCTTCATCGAGCAGGTGTCTGTCAGCCACCTGAGGCCGCTCCTGGGCGGAGTGGACAACAGCACACCCACCAACACTACCACCAGCAACGGTGACGCCGATTCCAATCGACAAAGTGTCTCAGGTAAGGAGACAGTTTCCTGGAAGTTGCCAGGTTAAAGTGGTAATTCACATCTTTTTCAGACGTTTTACAATAATTTAATGCCGCACACTCAAGTTTGAGGTTTGGTGAAGTTTGACCACTTTGCAAGTGTGCTTATTGGCACATAATCCATGATTGTTGGTTTTAAGGGCAGCATACCCAACTTCTTTATGGAACATGAAAAGGGTGTATTTACAAAGTGATTTCATGACATCACTGGATACAAACCACAGCCCCACCACGCCCCCAGCAACAAATAGACTGGCAAAACATTTAAATGCATTTTACTGCAGATTTGAATCCCCTACCCCTGCTGACCCACGATAAGCCACCGCTCTCACCACCCTTTGTACAAATGACTGAACCTCTGGAGACTCTACAGTTGAACTAAATTAAACAAAGGAAATGAAGCTCCATCTAAAGCTTTACATGTCTTCATTGTACAGTCTAATTGCCCAAGACATAAAGCCATAAACATTCCATTTTCTTAGTAGAAACTGCAGTGTGTAAACTACTTACTGAGATTAATTACACGTTAGACCTTTATGCTTTACTATTTTGCCATGCTGCCCAACTGTAGTTCAAATCAACCTGCATTAAGACTGCAACTAACAATTATTTCAATAGCCGATTAAGTTTCCGATTATTGGAACGATTAATCGACTAATCGGTTAGATATTTTTCCTTTCAAAAATCCCCAAAATATTCACAGCGACACAGAAATTAATCTTGTCAATTTGGGTTCACTATAGCCAACAAAAGTGCAAAAATGTAGTTACAATTTACCCAATTTTAGAAATTATTATGTTATCTCAAATTTATGGGGGGTGGTGTCTGCAAAAAACTGCTGACAATAACAATGATTCAATTCCTTGGCGATTACCGATTATTGCATTAGTCGTTGCAGCTCTAACCTGCTTGTATTGTTCTGTTATTTTAGGGGCATGTCCAAGTTGAAAATGTATTGTGCGATGAGTAATTACTTGTCTCCCTTTTGTTGCAGAGTGTAAAGTTTGGCGAAATCCGTTGAATTTATTCAGAGGTGCCGAATATAACAGGTATTTTCTGCTGCCTTTCTCACATAATTTGAGGCTTTCAGCCAACACTATTGATGCTTATCTATGCTATGTATGCCCAGTGTGATCTTAAAATACATTTTTTTATTATAAAAAATGATCTAATATTTCAAGCTGTGCTTAAATGTAACAGCATATTTAGTGCACCTTTATTGGTAAATTGTGTCATTTTTAATTCTGGGTGCACTTTAAACTTCTAATCTGTCTATTCAATTCCATTGAAAGGCTTGCATATGCTGTGTCTTTTGAAAAAGGTACACATGGGTAACGGGCAGGGAACCTCTCACCTATTACGACATGAACCTGTCGGCTCAAGACCACCAGACCTTTTTCACCTGCGACTCGGACCATCTACGGCCCGCAGACGCCAGTGAGTACCCAAACAGTGAAGTTTGAAAGTGCCCGGAGAGTGCCCAAAAAACGGTCAGAAACCCAGTTCATCAACAATGGAATGGCGTTGACATCGTGGACGAGCGCACACAGCTATATCGAATACTAGGGCCACCCAAAAAAAGAAGAGCCAAGAGTCCCAATACGAGTCTTTAAGAACATACAAGAGCAAGCAAGCAAGAGCGCGAGCAGTGAGTTGATTTGAGTGCGCAGTAGGGATACGCAACACTACACACACACAGTTCTCACACACACACACACACACTTCAACACACCGTGGGTGGGGCCAGGAGGCCGTGTGTGCTCGCAGTGGGAGCCAGCCGAGTCACCGTAGCGCGGCCATAGACTATATGTGCGCAGCTTTCCCCTGGCCTTCCGGCGGGAGGCACGGTGCCCTCTCCATTTGTGAAGAGTGGACGGGCTGCTTGTCACGAGCGTCAACTTGAATTGAGACACTGCTGGCAAGCGTCGCCGAACTCCACTGGAAAAGCACAGTTAGGAAGGCTAAGGGTGTACTTACTGACACTTGCCCAAAGTGAGCACCAAGACTAGTGGAGGGAAGGATGCGTCTTAGTTGTCCATTCTGTTGACTGCAAGTTTTTGGCAGTGGCTAGATCCGCTTGTACACATCCACACACACAGACACACACACATAGATATATATATATAGATATACAAATTTTGTACGTTCTGGTGGGAGCTTTGATGGCAAGCGAATGTGATAGAGAGCGAGAGCCACAGCAGACAATCAACTCCAGCTTGCAAGTTTTTTTTTGTGCTAATTTTTAAAAAATAATATTAAAGCGGTTTAAGGCATGCGGGCACCTGCTTACAGACACTTTCAATTATATTTTTACTGAAATCTGGTCGAGATTGGGTGATTGGACCACACCCATAATTTTTATTCAAACTTTATCAACACACATCATCAAGTCCACGTTGCTACACAATACGAGGATCCAGAAATGGTGCATTAGTGTATGGCGCCTGGATCTGAACAGTGTTTTAAACTATTTCTTTCCTAGAAAGAAATGAAATGTGCTTTGGAGGATTTTCAAACCTAATCTAAATGTTCAATTGTGTGTTTCAGTCATGCAGAAGGCCTGGCGTGAGAGGAACCCCCAGGCTCGCATATCTGCTGCACACGAAGCCTTAGAACTGGAAGAGTAAGTACTATATTGATAACTATGTCTGTTTTATTGCTGGAGGAGCAACTCTAAATATTAACTATCTATAGATAGATGGATAGATAGATGGATATAGATGAGAGATTTTTTTTAAATATTTATTATGGTGTTAAACTGTGCAATAGTTGAGATTTGACTGATGTAAAAGCTTGTAAATTTGAATGAAGACATTTTTTTCCTTTCTCTCTCTCTTTCTATCTATCTATAGTTGTGCCACAGCTTATATTCTCCTGGCAGAGGAGGAGGCCACCACCATTATGGAGGCAGAGCGTCTCTTCAAGCAGGCCTTGAAGGCCGGTGAGACCTGTTACCGACGCAGCCACCAGCTCCAGCATCACAGCACACAGTACGAGGCCCAACACAGTGAGTACAGAAGATATATACTTAGGTTTTACTGGCTTTCATGACAAGAAATTCACATTGATGTCTGAAGGTTCACCAACTATTCTCTACAAATTAGGTAAAATATTTTTCAGTGGGGTAGGGGGGCGGGGGCAGAAAGGAAAAAAAAACAACTACAACCACATGCCACTAGGGCGGAAACAAAGTTGTTGTACAGAGATTAGTGATGCCGTTAATTTATTTTTGAAATTATATTAAATATGACAAAATAGGGGTCCTCGTTGGCCGAGTGGTTATGGACACCGCACCTAACGCGACCCCATTCATGTTAGTGGCGCTGCGTCTACCGCAGCGTCCGCAGTGTCGCGAATTCGACTACGCTCGTCGACTTGTCTACAATGTCTACCCCCGAACTCTTCAACCCAGTTTCCGACTAATCCTATCCAATAAAAATGGAAAAACGGCGCTGACGCCGGAAAAAATATATATGACAAAGTAAATGAGCATACACCGAACCCACCTAGGAGGAGGGTGGGGCATTTTAGGGGTACTACTCAAGTAAAAATGAAAAGTATCCATCCAAACAGTTAAATAGTTATGTCTCCAAAAACTTACTTAAGTACTTTAAGTACTGAGCAACTGAGTTCAACTTCATTAATATCAGTTGACGTGAATATATCATGTTTTCATTTGTTCTTTTAATATCTGCTGAAATGCATGACTATCCCAAAACCATGCATAGTTACTTTGTGGAATACCAACATCGTTTGCTAGTGGTAACAAAAAGAATAGGTGACCCCATCAGACAGATAGACGTAGACAGAGTGTATTTCAACTGTGCTGAAGATGTGACTGTTGGTGCATCGCAATGGTTTGAAAAAAAAGAAAAAAAACCCTGATTTTGGCCCAATCACCGATCATAGGATAGGACATGTCTAATAATTTCGTGAGTATTAAATACATCCCTTGGTTAGTGATGCATTTATTGTGTGTCTTCTTTAGGACGAGACACCAACGTATTGGTGTACATCAAGAGGAGGCTGGCCATGTGTTCCAGGAAGTTAGGAAGAACACGAGAAGCTGCCAAGATGATGAGAGATGTAGGGACACTCACAGATTGTCGCAAATGTCATCTTTCTTTGTCTAATTGTGCAAAGTGCCCAAGTTATTGTCTACTCAGACAATGCAGGAATATGTGCATACTCGCTTTATCACTCATCACAAATGCTCTGGATACATTTGTATGGCACTTTCTATGCAATGGGGTGGGGCAAAACGCCTGTCTGTCCAGTTAAAATCGCAGGCAAAGCGATCATATGGAGTCGATGGAAATGAATCGGAGTCTGGAATACCCACACTTCTGCCTCCACATTGCCAATGAGGTGAAGCCTTATGAAATGCATCGACTCCAACCAGTAGATGGCTTGATCTTCATCTCTGCTCCTTTTTTAAACTAAACCCTGACTCGAGATCACCCAGCGTTAAGAAATGCACAGATTCAAACTGAAAAGGAAAAAAATGTGCATTTGCACACTGTATTTTAGTGTGGGATACTCAGGTTTAAACAAATCAGATAATCAGTTTCAAATCTCTGCACCAATCAAGGCCCCTTTAAGGCAGGCTATGTGTGAGTTCAGGTGCGATGGATATAAACAGTAGATGGAGAACATGTCGTTCAAATCTGTGCATTTGATAACAGAGATTTTCAATCGGGATTTAGTTTAAGGAGTAGAGGTGAGGAACGGAAATGTGCAAATCAAAGACGCTGAAATCTACGCATTACGCATAGAACTCGTTCCATTCCAGAGAGACACTCCATGTCGTAGTCGTGTGTACATTCTGCTAATCCTAAAACTGTGTTTTTCTTTCACTGCGCCTCCTGGTGGAGCTGTAGGCTACAGTACCTCGCCATAGAGAATGAATAGAGTGGAGGGAACAAAGAAATTTCATGAGAAATGAATGCTTGTGCTGACAGAAAACGCTTAGCTTTCAACTGGTTTTACATTAACATTAATAATGGAAAAGCAAACACGTTAATTGCTTTCACTAACAAATTTATAAGCTTTGCAAATATTTTATGTTGAGTGGTGTGTCGCCCTCTGCTGACTGGATGGTGTATCGATGAAGGCTGCCTATTGTGCTGGTGTCGCCCTCTATCGACTGTCACTTATAACAACAGCTGTGTGTTTTCCAGTTAATGAAGGAGTTCCCTCTTCTCAGTATGTTCAACATCCATGAGAACCTTCTGGAGTGCTTGTTGGAGCTCCAGAACTATGCTGACGTGCAGGCAGTGCTGGCCAAGTACGACGGTAAGCTATTTACCAGATACTCGGGAGGCGCTGTGGGTGATTTTGATTCAAAATGTTAACGTAGTACCAGCCAGGCCCTGTCACAAGGTGCAGAGTCCTGCAAGGGTCAGATTTCCACAAACCGTGCCCAGTATACTTCATTCTAAACCCGACCATTTTCCTGGCAGAATTTAATTTTGGTGTTCATAATGATGGAAACGGCCGAGTTGAATTTAGGTCATTCCGATCGTAGTTCCATGTGCTGAAGTTAGATGCAGTATTGTGCTGTGATTTCATTTACCAGACAAGAGTCCTAGTGAAGAGAGACGGAGAGAGAGCGTATGAGGTGGCGACAAACTCTAATGTTCGATGAGCTCGCTTTATTTTCTTTCAAATAATTTGTAAACCGACATATTAGACCCGTGCCCGGGATGTTTCAAGCAGACGCCCAACGCAGCCTGTCATTTTTCACCCGTTTCTTGAAAAATCTCTTCACTTGCGGGTACCCGACCTGGTACAGGACTCTTGACAAGGTGCTGTGTACGCAACAAGCTCAACCAGTTATTATAATTTCTATATAATTACTATTATATAATTATATGATTTTTATCATATAATTTTATTATATTATTATGCAACCTCTTTATTACCAGCTGAGTAATTTATACTTCATTCAGTTAAGTGTTTATTTTTTAATTTTTTAATTTGAATTTACACATACTGAGCGCGAGCGAGAGAGCGCTTCCACGTCAGACATCACTGTTGGCTTCGGTTGGTGTAACAGACCTGCGCTGACAGGTGCATTACAGCGCTGCAACTGAAAATTACATGCGTTGCTAAATTCATGTCTTTGATTTTGGGATTTGCCAGTGGGTGCTCATCAATCCTGTCGGTTCCCGGGCTCCGGAGCAACCACAAAGTCGGATGTTTTTATAAAGGGGAATTGTCTGTGTATGTCCTGTTTCCAGATATCAGTCTACCGAAGTCAGCCACCATATGTTACACAGCAGCCCTGCTCAAGGCCAGAGCCGTTTCAGACAAGTGAGCTCTACTTTTATATTTCAATAAAACCGGTCAAAGCCTACACATTTCAACATTTCAATGCAACTGATCAAAGTCTACACAATTTAATATCTCAATGAAAGCATAAAAACACATAAAACCAAGTTGCAATTCCTTTGTGCACAATCTCATAAATGAAGTGTGATGGAGTGAACTGTGTGTTGATGTATTTCAAGGTTCTCTCCAGAAGCTGCTTCCAGGAGAGGGCTCAGCACAGCAGAGATGAACGCGGTGGAAGCCATTCACAGAGCTGTGGAATTCAACCCCCACGTCCCCAAAGTAAGACCTGAGTTTAACCCACACGTCCCCAAAGTAAGACCTAAGTTTAACCCCATGTCCCCAAAGTAAGACCTGAGTTTAACCCCCACGTCCCCAAAGTAAGGCCTGAGGTTAACCCCCACGTCCCCAAAGTAAGACCTAAGTTTAACCCCATGTCCCCAAAGTAAGACCTAAGTTTAACCCCATGTCCCCAAAGTAAGACCTGAGTTGAACCCCCACGTCCCCAAAGTAAGACCTGAGTTTAACCCCCACGTCCACAAAGTAAGACCTGAGTTTAACCCACATAGTTCAGAGGTAAAAAAAAAATCGGAATTCAATCAAGGTTTCAGAGTTAGAAATCAGTATTTTATTTTTAAAGCAAAACCATACTTCCCTAGTTGTGCAACTGATTTACAATCTATCCCGCCACCCGGTGGTATTGAAATAAAGTGCTGTGTGTGTTCTCCAGTATCTCCTGGAGATGAAGAGCCTTATTCTGCCTCCAGAACACATCCTAAAGAGAGGGGACAGCGAAGCTATCGCCTACGCCTTCTTCCACCTGCAGCACTGGAAGAGAGTAGAGGGGGCGCTAAACCTGCTGCACTGTACCTGGGAGGGCAGTACGTATACAGTCCTGTTGGACTTAATTCTGTCTCTTTGTGCATGCTCTTATGTCTCTCAACAACCCCCATCAACACACACTCGCATTCTACTAGGAAAACAGTCCTGGGACTTTGCAAAACAGTGGATAGCACAGAAAGGCCATTATTCCAGATTCATTATTTATTCAACATGATCAGTTTATCTATGATTCACCTGCTCATTTCCTTTCTGGTTTGCGTTGGACGACCACTGAGCTGGCAAGGCACCAGGAGAGAGCGGAAATGACTTGTGGCAGCCAGCAAAGTATAGCACAATTCAAGCGATCCCACTTCTTACATCATTCTCTAGAGGTAGCTCAGAGAAATGAGCAGTCTTGACCCAATAATACGCCTAAAAGGTTAATTTGTTATTCTATACTGGACATAGCTAAGTATCAAACATGGCTGCTAAGCTAATATGGGTTAGCTAGAGCAGGGATCCCCAACCTTTTCTGGCCAAGGACGCTTTGGGTCTGCAATGTCATATGTCAGATATGAAAATATTGTTTCGTGTTGTCTAAAGTTGTGCAAATAGGCCGAGCCATACTACCATTTTTAACAGGTCTGATGGCCGCAAAAATGTTTTTTTAATAAATACTGCATACTGGCATACCTATTCATTCTCGCTTATGTGTGTGTTTGTTTTTGTTTGTATGTGTGTCTGTGTGTCCAGCCTTCAGAATGATTCCCTACCCTCTGGAGAAAGGTCACCTCTTCTACCCCTACCCCATCTGTACAGAGACCGCAGACAGAGAACTGCTACCAAGTAAGAGACTAAATCTGCTCCTCCAGTGTACATTTAAACCGGCCTCAGGGCAGCGCAGCACAACTCAGTTAAGACAAGTTTGGGGGAACGTGTCTTTCTTAATCTGTCCAGACGGTGAGAATTTCATTTTGCACAACATTCCACAACAGTGGACGACTCAGGAAGCAGTCCTGCACCTGGCTCCCTACCCCGTGACTATAGTCGCTGTGTAGAGGAAGGCATGGGACAAGAGACATTTTTACTTGAGCTTCAAAAAAACTGCGTGGGGTTCCGCGTTGGCCCAGTGGTTATAGACACTGCACCTAATGTGACCCCATTCATGTTAGTGGCACTGCGTCTACCGCAGTGTCGCGAGTTCGACTACGCTCGTCGACTTGTCTGCAATGTCTACCCCGATCTCTTCAACACAGTTTCCGACTAATCCCATCCAATAAAGATGGAAAAACGGCGCTGACACCGGAAAAAATAACGTAAAAAACAAACAAAAAAACCCACTGCGTCAAAAGGAAAATAGCTCATACACTCCTACCCCCCCCACTCTCTGCTCGGCAATATTGCAAGAATAAAATGACTAATAAAACGTTGCCCTATTTTTATGTGCGAGGAGCGCTTTCTCTCCGAGCCAACCGAGAATGTGTTTTTCCTTTCTCAGAACTGTGATGCTTTTGTATAGCTTTGCGCTTATATATTTGATATGATCCTTCCAGTTAATCCTAATTTCTCGATTAGCACTCCCAGATTAGCACCCTCATACACTCTTTTGATTTCAACCCCTACCATAAGCAGCCTAATCTGTAATGTATGTTTGCATTGATTAAAATCAATGCAAATGCAAATGATGATTTATTCCTATCAAACCACCTCCCTTAACATACACTGATGTAGCAATGTCCAATAATTTCTGTAACCTTTTTCCACAGAAGAATATATTGTTATCATCTGCAAATGCCATAATTTGTAATGTTTTAGATATCTGGCACCTATCGTTATGTATGACGATAAATAATTAAGACCCAATACCGAGCCCTGGGGGACTTGACGAGCAATGTCCATACATGCGGAACAAACAAACGTGCATATGCTCTACCATAGGCGCCGATTGCAGCGCTGTAACACACCTTCGCACGACCGAAGCCAACAGTGACGTCTGACACTGTGGAAGCGCTCTCTCTCGCAGTCTCGCTCGTACACTCTCTACCTCTCTCCATCTACCTCTCTCTCTCACACACACACACAGACAGGCACCAACTTCATGGGTGATCCGCAGACCGGACACCGTAGAGGTGTGCCGGTTTAGATTTTTGTGTATATTATTAATTTTGAAGGCTCCCGTGTTAGGGCAATGTTGCGCACATCATGTGACACGCTGTTCGATGCTGACAGCACGGGGCCATGTGACTGGCTGTGTGGGAAGTAGAAGCTCTGCGGGTCACATGATACAGTTATGGAGCGAAATTACTTTTTTACAAACATATTTTCTGTTGACTGAATTATGGATTTGCTGGAAGTGGAATACCTTCATCGCGCTGCAATAAACGCGACACGGCCCATTCTTTTTCTCCGGACGTCACTCGTCAGGTAGGACACGTTGTGATACTTTGAACAAGGAATTACACCGGATGCACTCGCGCACTGATTTATATTGTGCCTATGTGCTCCACCCTCTCTGTTTCTCTCAACCCCTCTCTGGTGGCCGGCTCTCCACGCGCAATCAGTGCTGTGTCTGCAGTTTACCATCGTGTTTCTTCGGGTTAACATTGTGCTTCTTCGGTAAACAATTAGCGTACCCTCCCTTTTCTGATTATTTCCATATGAGGAGATGCAAACTGCGTGGTTTGTGTGGTCATCCAGAACGCTGCCCATCACATCATCCATGTTCTGTTGACTGAAGCGCCCCAGGCTCTGTGCTTGAAAGTATGAAATTACTTACGTGCGACTCGGGTGCACTTACATTGCCGCCCCGGCAGTTGTTAATCACAACTAACAAGACAGCTTAAGAGTTTAAACAATTTTTAGGTGAAAATAAGTGGGTATACCGTTATAGGCACCGGCTGTTCGTCTTCTTACTTGTATACATGATACATATTCATTCATGCTTTTTGAAGCAAGTCCAACTCAGCCGCACGCCCCACAAACTTTGGGGGTGGGGGTCATATTCTGCCGAGCAGCGTGAAAGGTGAGAGTATGATGAGTATTATTGCAGGCATATTTGTTTTTCTAGCAGTAGTTGTTTGGTTTGTTATATTCCAGCAGTGTTCCACAGTGTACTAAATGCTATCCTATTTCTATTCTCCAGCAGTGTTTCACAGTGTACTAAATGCTTTACTATTTCTATTCTCCAGCAGTGTTCCACAGTGTACTAAATGCTATCCAATTTCTATTCTCCAGCAGTGTTCCACAGTGTACTAATTTAGTACACTGTGGAACACTGCTGGAGAATAGAAATAGGATAGCATTTAGTACTACTAAATGCTATCCTATTTCTATTCTCCAGCAGTGTTCCACAGTGTACTAAATGCTATCCTATTTTTATTCTCCAGCAGTGTTCCACATTATACTAAATGCTATCTTATTTCTATTCTCCGGCAGTGTTCCACAGTGTACTAAATGCTATCCTATTTCTATTCTCCAGCAGTGTTCCACAGTGTACTAAATGCTATCCTATTTCTATTCTCCAGCAGTGTTCCACAGTGTACTAAATGCTATCCTATTTCTATTCTCCAGCAGTGTTCCACAGTGTACTAAATGCTATCCTATTTCTATTCTCCAGCAG
>OMKY01088996.1:0-11380 GCA_900302395.1 Bregmaceros cantori | reverse complement strand
ATAAATGGATAAGTTCACATCACAGATCAGCATTTGTTTCTTCTTAAAATATGTGAATGCAGTGCAACATTGTGTATTGTGAGTGCAACTTTTAACGTTCGCTAGCGAACTCCTCGCCGCGGGCGGCATGGGGGATCGCAGACAGCACTGTTTAAACTCCCATGCCCTGAAATAAAATACAGGGTTAAACTCGTATGGCTCCATTCTTCGGCTGGTCCATATATCGGCGTTGCGGATCACAGCAGCACATCCCGATGCAACGCGGTGCCTCGAGTAATGTTATAAAGACGTGGCAAAGCGTTTGAAATATTTTCGGCTCGGTGGCAGGTATTCAAATCAAATCGATTTATCGTGCAGCTCTACTTAAGGGCATAACGTGTTTCGGAAGTTGTCATTTTTACTGAGAGTTTACGTACCAAGAGTTTAAGTATATGTTAAAATGATATAGCAAGTATACGCGGAAATACGCTTGAAATCCCGCGCCGGCCACGGAGTAGGAGCGCTGCTCATCTGGCAGCCCGGCTGTCACTCGCTCTGCTGTGAGGATTCGTCGGGTTTATCAAACGGAAGAGGTATTCGATCTAACGGCAATCCCACACACGGCACACCGGCGCAGGGCGATGTAAATTAATCATGGAATGTGAAAATAATGCATTGTCCGCGTGGAAATAAAGGCATTATTTTAATTATTTATCCCAAAACAATTTTATTGTGGTATGTTGCCAACTTTGTCCAGGAAACCAAAATACTGTCCATCTTCAGAAATACCACTTGACACAACAAAAACATAACATAACTTAACAAGTGTCACAAACACATCCGTTTAGTGCGTACAGTGTGTAAATTATAACTCACATTCATTAAAGTGTCTGTTGTACTGGTAATGGTAGTTTTTTTTTTCGACAAGGTTTGAGTGAATATCATTGAAAGTAACGAAAAGTAACTAAAGTAACTTAACTTACTTACTTTAAAAATAAATTAACAAGTAATCTAACTTAGTTACTCTTTTGAAGTAACTGTAGCAACACTCGTTGCAGCCCTAGCATAATACACACTACCCACAGAATATTGTGTAGACCTAATGTTAACATGGCTTCATACAGTTCTGTCGTATTTTTAAACGTATTTATTTTGAAGTAAGATTTGGAACAGATCTAGTACGCTAAAGTCCCTTGTCCGGTGTCCCTCTTCCAGAGTTGGTGGGGAGAAGGTGTTGCTGCTGTCTGCAGCGGCTTGGGGAGCCATGACGGCGTTTACACCCATTCTTGCCCACTTCTGCTCCCAGCCCATCTTCTCGATGACCCTCTCTCGCTTTCTAATGGGTCTGCTCCAAGGTAGGCCTTAGCAACGATGCAACCTAACTTTAATGTCACTCCCAGCGCTTGCAGGAGAAAGCGGTCAGACCGCAGCCCCCAGGTTGGCCTGCGGGGACGCTCCACTCTGAGTGTGTTGGCAAATTCCCAGAGACATTCACATATGTGCATTCTTACTCGCTTTCCTCCGGGCACTGCCATGAACTGTGAACTTGGGTTAGTTCTGCCTCCAACACTGCCGAAGACTCTGAGTTCTCATGCATTTTTCCATTTCATTTGAGCAGCATTTTGGCTTTGATCATACCCATGGGTGCAACAGGGCACTCACTCAACCACCTATAGATTCCTTTTGGTTGATGGATTGCATTGGTCAGATATTTCTCTCAGAGAGTCTGCTTAAACCAGTTAAATGGAAACGTCCACAAATGTAGACTGGACTTGATTAGTGCCAATGATATTGCTTAATGTAGCTGGTCATCTTTGGTCAATTTAAGCCCAAGAAACATATTTCACTAAATGTGAAATCAAAGTATTTGCCTGCCCAAGCCTTTACATGCATGTAAGTCATCAATCATCATCATCCAAACATTCATAACAAGTGACTGGTCTAAAGGACATCTGTAATCATCCAGCCATATTGACCCCTAGATAACCACAGGTTATCTAGGGGTCAATATGGCTGGATTACAGTGTCAAATCGATTACAGTGTCAAATCGACTTCTCGTAGAAAATCCAAAACCAAGTCTTGAAATCTGACCCCAAACCGTCAATCTAATTAGTACCTTTTTGTAGTGTTAGTCGAGACTTCCATCCTCCAGTCACTTTCAGAGAAATTGAGCTTTGCAAACTGTGCACATTAGAGCTGCAAAATTAACCGGAATTGAAATTTGATTATTTTGTTGAGAGGACAAACCATAAAAATCTTTCTTTTTTTTAACACATATTTTGTTTGATTTAGATCATTGTTATGAATGGCAGCATGGGTGGAAAGGGAAAAAAAGATAAAATAATAATTCAATTAATCCTAAAAGCAAGGGTGAGTTCTCCGTACCTCATTCCAATTAGGCATCCATTTGAAATCAAAACAATATAGTTTGAATGGTGATTTTTGTTCCTCCATTTCTTCAGAAAATCCAGACTTCAAAGACAAAAAATGTTTATTTTCATGCAAAATCATACAGCCCTGCCCTACTACACACTCCAAAAGTCGTCCAAAATGACTTCTTATGAATTTTGTTCTCCCCCTGAACTCAGGCGTGCACTACCCCTCGCTGGCCAGCTTGTGCTCTCAGAAGGTGGTGGAAAGCGAGAGAGGGTTCCTGATGAGCACCGTGGGGAGTGGATCCTACCTGGGGTAAGCTGCTCAACAGACAAAACCTTGGGTCCTCATGAAGCAGAATATCAGAATCGGCATACTTTATTATTCTCCAAAGGGAAATGGTGTTAATTCAGCAGTTACAGCATGCAATTTCCAATTCCCCAAAATGTCCAATTCCCCAAAATTCACATACACAGTATGTTATACTATAACAATAAGACAATAAAACAATGAATGAATATCACAATATGACAATAAAACAATGTCAATAGTTCACTTAATATGATGCATGTGTTTATACTCAATATTTAAATATCACAATATTGTGAAACTTTATCCCGTTATTGCCACACTAAGGAATTTGCACTAATGTATGAGGGTCCAGCAAATATTCTTTGCAAAAAAAAATTCCAAGCCTAAGCGCTTAATATGAAGATGATCTTTTTTCAATGAGAAAATGTCTATCCAAAATGTTCAAAGTCAAATTCAATTTGTGTACTTCCAAAGTGCTAACAAGTATGCTAACTAATGTGCAACAGCATTTACCATATTGCCAAAGACTGCTTTCAAAGTATGTCCTAAATTGTTGTTCACATGTTGTTTTTTGTTTGTTTAGAGAAACTATACCTCCTCTCAATTATTTTATATTAAATAAATTATTTAATTTTAAATCCAATTGATGTTATGGTCATAATATATTCCTTGTACAGGAGGCATGGCTTGCTGCGGTTTAAGGACCCCATCATTTCCATGTTTGTTGGTCCCACTTGCAGCACTCTGATCATTGGTGGCGCGGGCTCCGTGATGCTGGACGCATATGGCTGGGAGAGCGTGTTCTATGTGACTGGCCTTCTGTCCGTACTTTGGGCATATGGCATGTGGAAGTGTCTGCTTAAAGGAGAAGGTAAATAAAATGCAAATTTGATACAGATCCATCAATAACATCCATATTCGTACAAAGGTCACTGTCTATCAAGCCATTTGCCTCACTACCCTACCCTCCTATACAGCAGTGGTGAACCCTAGGTAACCTACAGCCGCCACATCAAGGTGGGTATTACATGGCATGATCGTGTGCCTCGTTCTGAAATACTCTTAAAAAATGCGCTGCAGGAGTATTGAGGCCACAATCACCTAGCAGCAACTACGCTGGCTGGGTCACGTAATAAGGATGCCCTGAGGCCGCCTACCTCGCAAAGTACTGTACGACCAGCTACATCACCGTCGCTCCGAATGAAGCCTAGCATGCTAACGGTAGCTTGGTTCAACAACAGCTCCTTGCAGTGAGGCTTAGTAAATCACCGCACTATCCTGCTCAGTCCGACAGGGCCCGTTAGCATGCAACGCCTGCCAGCAGTGTAATGTAATGCAGTCGGGGATGTCGGAGATCCGTTATTTGTAGCAATATTATGACATCATTAGGCATAGTTCTCTACACAAGCACATCTATACAGGGCAAAAATATAGCCTGTTGAAAAATGTACTTACAAAGATTGCAGGAGAGACGGATTCCAGTCGCTGTACCCACTGCCCAAAGCTAACGATAGCATAGGGGCATACAACAATTTAGGACAATTAAGACGGGGCATACCAGCAATACAAATTAAAATGGGACTTTCGTCCACACGTTAAATAGGTTAAAACGGGCTGCTAAAATTGCAATTTCTTCAGGGGATTCCATAGGGTATTCCAGACACGCCCACATGAGGCGAAAACCAATGAGGAAGTAAGCTTAAACCACAGGCTCTACCGTGACGTCCATATTTATATACAGTCTATGCTCAGGAGTAACAAGGCTGCAGTTGCTGCTACCACCACATTTATGCCCCATACCTGTAGTAGAGTCTGGATCCGGGGGTAGGGCTATCCAGCCACCAACAAACTCGGCATTAGAAGTGGACGCTGTCATCGGACAACCAAAAAGGAAGCATGTACAGTGCTATTAGTAACTAAGTTACTGAAATTTTGGCATTTTCCAGTAACTAGCAATCTTAATGCATAACCTTTTTAATATGATTAGCAATCATATTAAAGTTACTTACCCAAATAACTTTAGTTACTAGTTAGTTACTTTATTGTCCATAGTTATTTGTTAACGAGAAAACAAGTGATTGAACCTGTATTTTGTAATGTAATGAAAATTAGCTAAAAGTTTTTAAAGTAAACTTATTTCTGGTATAAAGCGGTCATTAATCTAAGCAATTAATCTAACTTGGTTACTTTTAAGAGCAGGTGTTGGTAATTAGGAGTCTGATTTACTTTTTGCTTGAAATGTGGCAACACTGGGTGTGTATGTGTGTTTGCTAAGAGAAGAAAGGGAAGTTGAAATTTTCCTTGCTTCTATAGGGCCCATCATTACGCTAGAGTCTCTGGGCAGTGGAGGAGCACAGTCCAAGCTGTCGAAGCGACACTGGCTGCGTCTGTTCAAACAGCCGGCTGTATGGTAAGTCATGGTCAAATATTTGTTTGGTTTACAAATTAACCCTGCCATTGTTCTCACTTTCACTCCCACTAATGGATACAGCAATGGCTTGAGGTCACTATCCAAGGCTCTCCATTCCGAAATGGTTACACGCGTGCATTCCGAAGCTGCTGTATTCCGAAATTAATTTTGGAGTATCATTTGCCGTGATGTAAAGTGCAAATTAAAAAAAACCAATCCGCTTATTTTGTAAAACCCTAACACCCAATCTCAACCCTAACCCTAACAAAATAAGCGCATTGTTGTTGGGATTCGAACTTTATCGCAATGGAGTAATTTCGGAATGGTGAATGCCCTCCAGGCTACAAGGACGTCCCGTCTGCTATCCTGCTAATCTGAAATGGAAAAACTCTGGACAGATATTTGTATCTTTTAAGTCAACTTATCTACTGAAATGTATCTGTGGCGCATATAACCAAATAACACATTAAAGTTTCAAATACTTGAAACGTTAATGTGTCGGGGGAAGCAAAATAATCTTTTAAATACTTGAGTGGTGAGGGGAAGCTGCATGCTTATAGAGATTAAATACTAACTTTTGGTTAAAGTCATTTGAGCCCTTGCCCTTAACCAATAGAGAATTGGAACATCGCTTAATTTTCACAGAAATGCGCAAATCCTTGTGCTAGGGCTGAGACAAGGGTGTAGATTAGAAATGGGACGCACTTCACATCACACATATTTAGTGAGTACGATGAGTATCCCAGAAATGTGTGTCAACTTTTACTTGTTTGTATAAGGGATTGTGTCTGTGTGTGTTTTACTCTAAACAGTGCGGTGATTGTTACGCACCTGTGCACAGCCAGCACCTTCTTCACCCTGCTCTCTTGGCTCCCCACCTTCTTCAAAGAAACCTTCCCAGACGCTAAGGTAAACAGTCTTTCACGTCCGGGACATGTCTGGTCATGTCCTGATTGACTTGACTGTGGAGCCACAACGCCTACGGTGTGTGCAAGCATGCGCCCCTACATTGTACGTAATAGTGTGGCTGACGCTGCCTGTCCAAGTATTCCTTGGAGAGTGAAGCGAAGTTAGGGTGTAACTCAACTGTGCACTGTTCCGACTCCTCGCTTCATTGACCAGTAACTGAAGAAGGTGAGATGACAACAAATAATTTGAATGACAGTGGTTTCCTTTTCAGCGCATCAAACGTAGCCAGCCTCTGTGCAAACCGGTGCTCCTCATCTCTCCCTGTGCTTTCGTGAACCTAACTTGCCGCTTCGCTAGGCTCGGCTACATTAAAAAATAATGTAACTTTGGTTTTAGTAATCAACCGCTTATAGTGTTCAAATTGGCTGGACAGACGTGTCCACTATAAGCGGTTTCCACTGTATAAATAAATGGAAGACTCTTTTTCAACTATGGCAAACATGAGCTACTAGCATGTTTCCACCTTGAGTTGCATGGTCTTAAAATGAGAAATCGGTATAGCACAATTCCATATAACAACAGAGCCTAGACCACTGGAAAATGATGGCAATCTGGTCACCGACGGCACCTTTTTGTTATGTCTGTCCGTAGGGCTGGGTGTTTAATGTGGTTCCCTGGTTAGTGGCCATTCCCTCGTCTCTCTTCAGTGGATGTCTGTCTGACCACCTCATCTGTCAAGGTGCGTAATGTAATGCCCAGACCCGTCTTGTCTTGTTCTGCAAAATGTCAGGCTGGATTCTAGACCTTTCAATTTTTTTGCTGTCAGAGTACAGCGCAGCAAAGGTCGGCCTTTGGAGTTTGCAATTCAGCCTGTTGTTTTTTTATGGAGAAAAAGAAGAAGAAAAATGTATAAACTGAAGGCAATTTTTGCATAGGAAATTGAATAAATCAATAGTCTTTTATATGAACTAAAAATGTGTAGTTAAATATATGTAAACCTTTCTGCAGTGCTCTCTTGCTCTGTTCTTCCTCCTGCTGACAAGATGAATAAAAGTATCTTAACCCTTAGATGACCGTGCCTGAAACAGGCTCTTATTAGGTGATTAACCATGTGTCAAATAAACATGGATGAAGCCTATAAAACAAAATCATTGCTATACACATTTTGGCTCCATTTTTTCAAACTAGCATAGCTATCACCCAAAAAATTTGCACAGAATTTCTAGGCCTTTTGTAGTGAAGTTTTAGAATTGAACGTTAGAAATAAAAACCCTCCAGGTCCATGTGAATTTTATAAAATCCTCTGTAGATTTTAAGGTTTTTACCTTTTTGTATGGAAATCGCCCTAGTTCAGCCTACATTTAATTGGGGATGATATAAAAATTCGAGAAATATCGAGAAATTGCTTCTACAAAAAACACTCCTAAAAAGTGTTACCTTGCATTATCTTGTGTGTGTTGAACGTACAAATGACCCAATTAGTCTGTGATATTTTTTGATGGCCTGTTTTGTTCTTAAAGCAACGATATCTGAAATGTGGCCAATTTGTTGGAAAAAAATGCTAGACTGTTACACTGTGTGTGTGTATTCATATTGTGATGCATCACTGTGTGTGCACTGTCCCAGGTGTTGATACAGCCTCTGTGAGGAAACTGATGCAGGTGAGATGCTGCTGCTGTTTCTTCTGCATTGCATGGGTGCAACCATTAGTCCACTAATCGAAATTGAAATGAAATTCATCAAATGCAATAATCGTTAATCTAAAGCTTGAGAGTTGCCTACTCGTATTGTTCCACAAATTGAAAATCAATTATATGAATTGTAATGAGTTTTTTTGTATACATTCATTTTAATTAGTTTGTTTCAGTGTAAGTAATTTTTCTGCTAGGCAACATAGTTAGTGTGGTATTGCACAAGGCAGGACCAAAATGTTTTTCAACAAGCTACTAATTATGTGAAAATGTAATGCATTGAAATATTAACGTTTGTTAATTAATCAATGAATCCTACATGATCCTGGCTTTCCTTGACTTGTGACCAATATGTTTGCATGGATTACAACAGGACTGTGACCTCTGGCTGTCTATTGTGTACTTCATAGCTTTTTGTTATTAGTTAATGAAGGAGCAAATGAATAGGTTTCGCTTTGACCAGTCTAACTTGCTCAGTTTTTCACTTAGCTGCCAAAAATCTGGTCGAACCGGTGTCTGTGGTATTGTCTTTTCCAGCGTACAATGCGTGCATTGCACGTTGTGTATTGTGAGGTCCATGCAAATGCTCATCCTAGCGATGTCTGATTGATTTTTGATTGCTTTTTGCCTAACATAATAAACAATGCTGCTTTACACCAACAAAGAAAAGCCTCTCCCCTTTGTTCCAAAGAGATGGAAATAACAACTTTTATTTCATGTTTTTTTTTCTTGTTAAGGAAGGATTTAGATAACGCACGTTAAAAGATCTGGCATGTGCGATGCTGCACTATTACCAAGCCATGTATGGAAAAAAGGTCATGGTTAATGATCCCTTTATAGTAGAGCTGCAACCGATTAATCGATTATCATCGATTAATCGTTTCATGGTTTGGCCTATTCTTTGCTCAAACGTGTTGAATATATGTTGTTCCTAATGCAATTTTTCCAGTGTCATGGCCCCAATACAATAAGCTTGCGTCCAATATGTGATAATTTAGCCTGTAAGAGTAGGCTCTTTCATGATATTACTATAAAATGTAGATAGAGAAACAGCAAAGAGTTTGTAATATTGACAGTATTGCAAACTTTTAATAATGTTTCATAATTATAATCAATGCTAATAATCGTTCCGATTTTAAAGGAAAAATGAACCGATTATCAAAATAATCGTTAGTTGCAGCCCTACTTTATAGTGCAGTATGTGACTATGAGAGTTGTATCCATGTTCTGCATAGGGTCATCGCTTGAGCATTTATCTAAGAATAATAACGATAATCTTAATGTCTCATGAAGTAACTCTGTACATGTGTGTGTGTGTGTGTGTTTACATCTCAGTTTTTCTCCATGGGGATCACCAGTGTGTTTACTCTGCTGCTGTGTGGAACCTCCACCTTTACCTGGGCAGTGGCCTTTGTGTCTGTCACCATGGGTTTCACTACCTTTAGCCACAGGTAAGAACACACACACACACACACACAAATCATGCACAAAAACTGACATAGGAACGTTCATGCATAGCAGCGGACATGGTGGTGTTTTTATCTGGTCTCACGGTGGGTGTTAAGGTGTTGATGTGGTTGTCTGGGGTCCCCAGGCTGTGGTCTAAGGAAGATTTGGTGAGTCTCAGGCCCCCCTCCAAAACTCAGAGGTATTGGTTTAGACAGTCGTCGGCCCGTTGCAAACACCCTGGGGTATCAACAGCATCAGCGGACGCGGGGATTGAGACAAGGATGCCTTTGCGTTCAGCGAGGCGGGTCTCTTGAGAGACACTGGGCCTCTGCATTCAGCGAGGCTGATCTCTCAATCCCTCTATGGCTCAAGTTGAGATGCTTGTCGTGTTTGCTGGATGCCCCGGGGCATCCAGCAAAAAACCCTGTGTGTTAAACACAACACACAGGGTAACAAGTTGCTGATTATGCCAAAAGCAGCAAAAGGGTGTCAAAAGCAGTGAAAGCAACACAACAGTCAGCTGTTGTGACGGTCTGACTCGCGTGTCTATTGTCCTTGCTGTATTTATGACTTCACCAAACTATGCACATACCCTTAGCCACACGTAGGGCTGCAAAAAAATCTACTAAATTTGAACAATTATTAGCATTATTTATGATTATGAAACATTATTAAAAGCTTGCAATATTAATATTACAGACTTTTTGCTGTTTCGATTTCTACATTTTATAATAATAGCATGGAAGAGCCTACTCTTACAGGCTAAGTGATAACATATTGGGCTTTCACGCAAGCTTACGTGTTGTCTTTATTGTATTGGGGCCTTGACACTGGAAAAATGTCATTAGGAACAACATATGTTCAACTCGTTTCAGCGGAGAATAAGCCAAACCAGGAAACGATTCATCGCTGCTCATTAATCGATTATCAAATTAGTTGGCGATTATTTCAATAATCGATTATCATCGATTAATTGGTTGCAGCTCTAGTAAGAACACACACAGACACACACACACAGGGTAACAAGTTGCTCATTTTGTCGAGCGTCAAAAGCAGTGAAAGCAACACAACAGTCAACTGTTGTGACGGTCTGACGCGCGTGTCTATTGTTCTTGCTGTATTTATGATTTCACCAAACTATGAACATAATTGCCCTTGGTTGTAACGCTTTCCCGGGGCGAAGTGGGAGAAAAGGTGGTGCGCGGGGTGGAAGGGGTCTGCTACTATGTTGAAAAAGTTCCT
Source organism: Bregmaceros cantori (assembly GCA_900302395.1). NCBI lineage: Eukaryota > Metazoa > Chordata > Actinopteri > Gadiformes > Bregmacerotidae > Bregmaceros > Bregmaceros cantori. Next base: position 1,014 of record OMKY01088996.1, on the reverse strand, counting down.
GCAAGGATGGTAGGGGGGCGACGATGATTTTCTCCGCCGTTCGGGCCAGCCTCTGCAGTCGTAGTCTGTCTAATGTTGTGGCAGACCCGAACCAGATTGTGATGGAGGGGCAGAGGACAGACTGGATAGTGGCTGTGTAGAAGGTTACATCAATCCTTGAAGGGTACAAATTACAATCCTACAGAAAGCATGACTCTACAATATTTCTGGCTTTAATTGAAATGCTTCTATTGCGTTTTGGGGACCTTTAGCATTCAGAGACCTATTTCTAATGGACACTATGGCCTTTTACTGTCTCAGTGCTTCTTCTTTGTTCTTCAGTCACAGATGTACAACATATTATCCCACTGGCTTAGTTACGTTCAAGTTTGAACATCAAACATCCATTCAAACAATGTAAAAATGGATGCCCTGGATTTCTGTGACATCTCTGTATGACGGTGGGGTAACCTCATCATCTTTTTTTTATTGACATTTTTATAAGAATAATGTATATGTGGTTTTAGGAAGAACCACGGCACCAAAACGGCACTTTTGAAGATTGCATTTGGCAACATGATCCCATTACCACATTTTAAATGTAGGGGACTGCACTTACTTTCTAAAACAACTCACTATTACTTTAAAAAAAAACAACTCAATATAATCAATTCAACACATTCATGCATTCCTTCAATAATGTGTAATTGCATGTGGCTTTACATCATGGTCATGTGGTCTCAATTTTAGGGGGCTCTGCTACATGCACATTTGAAAGGATTGCTTTTTTTTACATGAAGTCTGTGTTTCTGACAGGTCCCCAATAATTTTCAGCTGTCTGTTGCAATTAGTCATATCTATATTTTATTATAATTGATCTAAGCGCTGTATAACTGAGGCAATGTTTTTCTCTTCCCAGCGGGGTGTCTGTGAATGTCCAAGATCTGGCTCCATCATGTGCTGGTGCCTTATTTGGTATGTATCAATCACAAGATTTGTAATCGTAAGAATTGATGAAATATGTCAAAATCGTAC
>OMKY01088992.1:0-12999 GCA_900302395.1 Bregmaceros cantori | reverse complement strand
TACAATTTTTTTCACACACATTGGTTTGTGTTGTAAATCGTGCCCACGATCAATAAATACATACATACATACATACATACATACATACATACATACATACATACATACATGCATACATACATACATACATACATACATACACACACACAGCAGTTTAGTACATACACACACAGCAGTTTAGTTTGTGCCTAATTCATCTCAAACATGATGATGATGATAAAATCATGATATTTACCATGCTAGGCAGCAATACTAATAGAAATGCTAAATACTAGTAAAACATATATTTCACCGTTCCATATCTAAGTGTAACAAATTATACATACTGATGATAATATAACATATTGATGGTAATTCCTAGCAAAGGTTCTTCTAAATTCCCCTGTTGTAAAAATAAATAAATAAATACATAAAAAAAGACAGATTTTGCAATTCGCTTTTTGTGGGATGAAAGTGGAACACATGGCGCCGATACAGTTGTTAGTGAAACGATATAAGAACTATAATGACACATTAAGTTCTTAGCTTCATAGCTAAGATATAAAGTTCATAGCTTGATAATGCAATGCACTATCATCAAAGGACACCTTTGGTCAGTTCAATTTGAATACTACTTTAGTACTTTCTATTATACTATTAACCATACTTCCCAGCATATATCTTGGCTCTAGAGTGCAAAATTGATAATGAAATGTAATTTAATCCGCTCAGGACAGAAATATTCCATTTTATTATTATTTCAAAGCCAACCTTGCCGTTTTGCATTTTCTCCATTTTATTGTTGTGTATGGGTTTGGGATGGATCTTTCACCATAGATTACACGAAGATGACTGAATAGCTCTGCTTTAGGTCTTACTTTACCATGCAAACGAATGAACTATGAATCAAACATCAATTGGGCAGTTTTTTAACAAAGGGTCGAGGCACCGAAAATTGCTTTTCCAGCCCTTATATTGTTTTCATTAATGTGAAATCCATGCAAACGATAACCGTGACAGGGCCAAGCTGCGGTGGAACGACAAGAGCGGATACTTTGTTGATGGGTTTTTAGTGGGGCTGAGGCCACTTGCGATCATGAAAGTTGATGGGGTGGCGGATAATCCATGCCTCGGACATCATCGCTGCACCAGGCAGAGGGGAACGCAAAAGAAAGAGAGGCTTTCGGGGGAATACAAATAAATAAATTACACCTCATAGTTTGTTGGAAATTGCCCTGTTTAAGCAGATAGAGGAGTTAGTTAGACCTGGAATGTATTCATGAGCTTCGTGACATGTCCACTTAGCCCTGGCGAGCTTGAATGCGCTCCCGGGTAGCTGCGTGTTGGACAAGTGGTCAGGCCATCGGGGTGTGGAGGTTGAAGGGGGGTGGGGTCGCTAAACACAAGGCCTTGCTGAAAAGAAGATGGGTAAGAAGATAGGGCCTTTGGTCAGGCATTCCATTATCAAACCCTCCGGGTCTGAAGCATGGTTGGAGAACTACTTGAGGAGCTGCCAGGAGGAGCTTGTGGATACCACCACCTACACTGGTGGCCGTCACCCCAATCAGGTTTACATTTTAATGTATTGACCAGGCAAGGAGGGGCCACAGGAGAACGAGAGCCAGCGCATTAAGGTGGTACGTAGACAATGGTGAATAATGGCCTAGCATCGGTTCCCTTGATGGCCCCTAAACTATGGGCAGAAGAAACTATTCGAATGCAGGTGGATGAGATGGTGGTACCGGGAAATAATTTCTTTTTTTTTCTTTTTTTTAATTAAAGCGAAGGGCTCTTCCTTGCGCGTTTTTGGATCTGTGGTTCTTCACACATGGCTGCCGCTACTTCTATCCTTTTCAAAGCGGCACTGCAATTTTCCCTTCACAACCGAATGAGAGGTTGAGCACTAAGGACGCAAGAGCAGTGTGGTGTGTGTGTGAAAAGGGGATGAGTGGGTGTCCTTGGATGCGGTGTGTATGTGCACATGGATGTGTGTGTGTGTGTGAAACTGTGCGTGTATCAGGCTGGTGTTGTTTTCTGAGCGTTTGATGCTTCAGTCTGAAATAGTGGCTTCGGTGCACAACAACATTTGGAGCGTTGTCAATCAATTCAATGACGACTCAATGGGAAACCACAGCAGCTGAAGGGATTGTTGTGTGAATTGCTGCATGAATATATATATATATATATATATATATATATATATATATATATATATATAATACACCCAAGCATTAGTGGGATTTTCAATACACTATCAAAAATCATTATTATGTTCATAAATGAAGTTTCGAGACCAGGAGTTGTGGTAGGATATGCGTTTACTGAGCAGTACCACTCGAACTGACAACACACACACACAAACACAAAACGGACGCGATTTTATATTATTGTTGTTGCTCCTCACATGGAGCTTAAAAAAACAAAACAATTTTCTATTTCACAGTGCTTCTATGAGCGTTTGGTGTATGTTTGCCTCTCTGCGTCTACATCTAAATGGAGCAGAATATAACATCTGCTAAAACTGTCTTAACATTTTCGATGGACATAGGCTATGGACAAGAGAACTCACCAATTTCCTCAGCTATCTCCACGTGTGTTCAAATCACTTCCATATCTAGGTCCCACCTCCAGGTGTTTCTCTGTCTGCCTCTCTTCCTTTTCTCTTATGGGTTCCAGAGAGTAGATCATACCTTGTGATGTTGGATGTGTGTTTTAGAGTAGGGTTAAGGAGAAGGAGTTAAGGTTAGGATTAGGTTTAGGGTTAACCTGCATCCTTGACTAAACGACCCATAACTTTTCGGGACATAGAGATTTGGGAACAAAGGGATTTCTGAATATAGGGTACAAACCGTGTGTCCAATCCATCGCCAGCACCTTTCAAGGTCCTTCCTTGGCATAGAAAGAGTTAAATAATGCCTTCCCTTTGAGACATCAAGTCAAGGGCCGTAAAGATCAGAGGCAGCCTTAGTCAACATTATGAGCATAGCTAGGTTATGCCAATTTGTCATTGTCAAGCAAATAAGTAAATAATGAAAGTGCTGAACAAATTCTGCATTCGACGGGTTAGGCATGGGGTGAGTTAGGCTTGTTCTTGCCCCAGGCACAGTAACCTTAGAAAGGTTACTTATATGGTTGGTTCTGCTGCACATGTGTCGTGTGGTTCGTGTGCAATGAATTCTCTTCCTTGCGTGACTATGTTTACGGCTTACATGGTGATGCACACACATTTGAAAAGGAATCGTGTGCCGGTTCTGAGTAAAGAAGCTAAATGTTTTGCTATGCCCTCTGCTCGGGGTAGAACCAGCACCCTTACACTCTGCCAACCCCCATGTAAGCGCAGGAAATTGTTCCATCTGGGAGAGCATGGCCATAGCTAAGTTCACGTTGAATTCTAATGTGCACATCCTACACTGTAGTAAAAACTGTAGCATGCTTCTTGTCGGATGATATACGATATGCTCTGTTCCCTACCGCTTACCTCAGATCCATGTTTAGTTGCAGGTGCTCAAGAGAGACGTCCCTTCTGTCTTGCCAAAGTGCAAAAGGTTGGCACAGTGTCACTGGGACTTAAATCCTTATGCAATCATAAGTCAGTTTCCCTGCCTGAGGAAGGGCGAACTTCAATGGTGGTGAATACGCTTTGCTTCCACGCAAATTCTGCCAATTGAATCGCAGAATTAGCAGAGGGCTTTGTGACGCTGCAAATAAAGAGACACTGTGGGGGCTATATATACCTGCTGTATCTACCTGCATGAACCCTGGGTGTGTTGTCCCAGGAAGGACTTCCAACTACCTATTTTTTACAAGTGATGACTTAGAACTCCTGTGAAGTCACTAGGAGAGTATGAAAGCTTTATGTTTGTGAACATAAGCATCCCCATCTGCCCTGCCGAATCTGATGTTTAGATTGACAAGAGACAAAGTTGTGTTCGTTTTATTTCAAGATTCCCCCTGGCGCATTCAGCAAATGCGACTAGCTTCCTGGCTAGAGCCACAGGGAGATCAATAATTTGAGGCAAGGCCCAGTCTTGACTCCGCGTTGGTCGGGGCTGTTGACACACCAGGGCATTTGCACAAGTTGACGCATGTTTCAATCAATACACAAAAGTGACGGAGAGGGGCCCGTCGGTCAGATTTACCTCTAAGATGTGGAACCACTGTTTTAATCAGTGTGGATTCTTGTGACATGTGTGTTTTGTTTCATCTTTCGTCCGAAACACAGATTGAATTAATTCTGAAACAATCTACAGCACGGCACCAAAGCAATAAGCTCTTCCCGTTTTTTTGAAGCAACCAAGAAAATACTGCTAGAAAAACAAATATGGCAGCACTTTTAATCAGGTCCTTAAGGTTCCACCATTGTTAATACAAAATGAAAAAAAAAGAAAATAAAAAATATTTTTCCTGGAAAGGGAATAAGAATTTATTCAGAACATTGAAAGTTTTCCCCGGACAATTTGAATTTCATTACGCCCCACTCAACACTAAGGGACCTATGACAGGACCCCTCACGTACAACCAGGTGAAATAAAGCCATTCTGCTAAGTCTAATCTTCTCATGTTGCAAAGTTTAATGGCTCAAACTCATGTTTAATAGATGCAATAACTGTGACCATTTCAACAGGAAGAGTTCAAGTCAACCAACAAACAATGTCAGATAATGATTATTGCATTCAATGTATAAAATATCTGTGCAGCCAAAATGCCCTCTTCATAATACTTTGGATTCGGGCATGTGCATAGCTGAATTCCTGCATGGCCAGCCAAGGTTATGAGGTCTCATCCAATTGTTTGATATGAGTTTGTGGTTTGTCACTGGACATCTATTCAATCATTTCTGTACTGTTGACATTAACATTCAGCAAAACATAACCTGGAATAAAAGCTAATATGATCTCTTCGAATGCATTTCACAGCTTGAATCTTTGGCCCAACGCAGTGATGAATGGCACGTCTGGCAGATAGCAAATCAAACACAACCTATTCGTATCGATGGACTCTGCCACAGCCTGTGGCTACAGAATAACATCAGCTGGAAGTTGAGTTCTGTGCAACCTCCACACTCACTCCACACTACTATTAGCAGAGGTCTGTGTCATGAGAGAGCATTCTAATTATTTTTTAATATGGGAAGTTGTCAGATTTTGCACAGATAATATAGAATTAGAATTGTAAAATATATTAAATAATAGTATTTTGAAAGCATGTGTATAGTGGGATGTGTTGATGCTCTTTATGTTATAAGTAAAGTTTCTACTCATCCTGAGAAGTTTGGCCACGGCATGAGGCTATTTCTTGAAAATATACCGGTAAACCACCATAGGTGGTAGACGGACCCTCAGATGGTTAGAAATCATCGTTTAACTTCTGTGAGAGTAACAATGCTGAATAAATCACTGTGGCAAGGTTGAAATTACAGTGGAGCATTTTACCAACCCACATCAAAACTACGGAATCTTCTGGCACTGTGCTTTACAGGTCTTTCTGGCATTGGATTCTGGACAACTCTATGCTGTCTGTCTCGCCTGTTCGAATTACAAAGGACAAGGCAAGAAGAATTAAAACTATGGTCGATTACTGTTCATTTACTAGCCAGTATCGTCTCCAAGGTAGTTGAGAAGAGATGTTGAATAGAATACAAAAAAACGATAAAACTGCTGATGATCAGGTCTAAACACAGGCATAGAGCTGAAATGCGCATGTATGGATATTATCAGAGATTACAAAAGTACCTAGATTTCTTTCTTGAGTAAGAGTAGAAAATATTTGTAAGAAAACAGCTCGAGTAAGACTACAAAGTACTGATCCAAATATCAAAAAAATATTTTTAGAAAGTAAAAAGAACAGGCTCTAAAATGTACTCTAGTATTTTTGAAAGTGCAAAGTACTAAAAATAAATTTGCATATAAAATGCAATTTTTTTCAATGTTAGTTTGTCAATGTTATTGTTTGAATAAATTGTTTAATGTTTAATGGCTCTGTACTGTCTGTCCTAAAATAAAATTCATTCATTTGTTCATTCATTGCAGAAAAGCCGGATGGGGGTAAGAACCCGCGGCATTGCTCAACCTATGGTCTGGGGGACGCACTCTGTAACCACTTTGCCACCGCGCCCCCCTTGGGAAACGCACTCTTCTGCTTCTTTTACCTTCCACTAATCCCTAAGACTGGAGTTGTAGATATCTTCCATGTCTACCAAGCTTTTATTTATATATATGAATCGTGAGTCTGTGATTTGCATGATGTGGTTTGTGAAACATCCATCTGTGTGCCAATGTAAAAGTAATGGAATGCACTTCCTTATTTTAATTTTGAAATGTGTCAATGGGATTCTGTTTCTGATTACCATTTATTTAAACAACGAAAATCGTAATTTTCTCATTTTATTCACAGCGCTAGTGTGAAAGCCGGATGAGAGAGCAGGGACAAGCCAACATGCAGTATATGACCATGAGGGGAAGCGATCTCACAGTGCTGCATGTGCTGTGGTCTTAAGCCCCAGCGACAAGTCTATGTATGAGGCTCTGGAGTAGTGTCTTTAAAGGCGAGGGGACGTTTTTCAGACTGTTTCCTGTATTTTAATTGTGGCAATTACTAAGCTTGGCCATGGAAACATTTAGTCGGGTCGTTTTCTGGTTGTTGTCTGTTGGTTTTCTGGTTGTTATACATTATGTGCATAAAGTGTTCCCCGTCCTCCCAGCCAATGGTCTCGTTCTGAAATCCCTCCTTTTGTGACGTCACACGTATCTTCATCGTAATACATTTCAATTAATTTTCCCATCCCTATCCATCCATATGTGTATATATATATATATATATATATATATATATATATATATATATATAAGAAAAAAAATACACACACACAGGCCTATTGGTGAAGTAATGAGCTTAACAACCCAATGCACATAGAAAGACACGCAGGCATAATCACAGCAAGGTGAGACATGAAAGGACTATGTAGTATAATGTGCAGCATGAGTTCTATCTGAAAGGCCTAATCTATAAAATAGCATAATCTATAACATCAGTTCTATCCATGATAAATAACTTCCCTCCTTCAATTAAGAGTGTCCACAAAGGATCTTTTCACTGCACCGCTCAATAAACCTCCATAGTTCGACGTCGGGCGCTGGAGCACAGGTCGTTGTGAGCTGGAGCAGCAGCAACGGCAGCTGTGTCGCGCTAAACAAGGTCACTTATTGCTGCATCCGACGCCGCTCTCCCCTGGACTGAGAGGACAATCGCGGCAAGTGGGCGACTTGCTGCCACGCACGTGATAGCGTTCATACGAGCAGGTTACGCGCCGTCGATAATAAAGTTCCTCGATTGCATTGTCACGTGTTTGAGATGTAACTCACGGGAGGTCGTGGATGTTTAAGCGAATTGAATAAAAATGGAAGAGGAAGCGGGGTGGGGGGTGGGTATCACACAGGTCAAGGCTATGTGCTTCTTCGATTGGTTGGCTTTGTCAGACCATTCACAAGAAGAAGGAGATTTAAAAAGAGTGGCAACACATTATATATTGACCAATAGTCCCAGAAGTAGGCTGCAGACCCCTCTTGAAAAATGTGTCACAGTGTTGTTGTTCCTTGCATCCTGAGAGGTGAGGCCTTAGCATAGCATTCAACTATTCATATAATTTATAGCAGTACTACTTTTACACACTTTATCCTTTAGAATATTATGCATTGCTTTTTCCAATATACATACTGAAGACAGTCTCTTGTTTTATTAACTTTTCTGTTTTGCGAGCTGAGCTTGACCTTGAATCCTTGAATCTGTGCTAAACAGCAACTGACCAGTGTCATTACTCCCACTCTTTATACCAATCCAGTGTGTCCAAGTGTCCAGCGATCTATTGGTAAGTTGGTGATTAAGTATAATTATGCTACTTATAGGCTACATAAATGCACCACAATTTAATCACTTCTTTCTCTTGTCATTTCCAACAACTCAGATCCATCAACCAGATCCGTGCACAATTTTTTAAGTTATCAAGGGGACAAAACCAACCCGGCTAAAAACATAACCTGCTTTGTGGCTATGCCCCGGCGCAGGTAACAAGAGAGATAATGAATGAATGAATGAATGAAAAGTTTATTTCGAATATTAGCACGCACACACACACACACACACACACACACACACACACAATAAAAGTAAATTAAATGAATTACAAATAATGATAGACAATCATACAAATCTGAAAACAAAGATATGATGATGATGAACTTAATATTCGAAAAGGAGTGAGAAAAAGTAAAACGTATTACTCCCACTCCTTGTCTAGCATAAGCAGCATTTGAATGTAACTACATACACATATATGCTATGCTGCATACACTTTCGTTATTAATATTATTATATTAAGATAACATCCATGAATGAAAAGGGAAAAGCCATCATGGGGATAAAAACATCTACATTTCCTAGTGCAAGTTTACTTGCACTAGGAACGTTTTGATAGCATTCTTTTTTTTAATCAGACAATATAGTATGTAGTGGATGACAGTGATTGTACAAGATGTTCTGCACCTTGACCATGGTAAGGCTTTCAGCATCTACAGTAGCTGTGTCCACTGTCCCGCACACACCCTGCCTGCTTAATCAGCCAATATAAGGAGTCATTGGTGTCTGATCCCATGTTCTGCTGGATCGAGAAACAAATGCAATTTGATTTGATACAATTTGTGTTGGATAACTACAATTATGTCATAGTAGTAATGTAGCAGGTTAGGGGCTGGCTCTGTGGGGCAGTTGGTTAGACCACATTATCCAGGCCCATACACTCTTGTGCCTGTGCCTTATCTGTTGTGAGTTAGATTTGCGTGTCCGGCATAAGTATGCTGGAGGTCTGTTTCCCCCTCTCATCCCCTCGCCCCATTCCTAGTTCGAGCACATCCCCATGTTCAAGACCTTGATTGTGTGCAATAAACTTGACTGATTTTTAACTGTATCAATATACAATATACACACTGCACTACACACATATACATACACTGCTGGGTCCCGACTGGTTTGATAATCACTGATATAAAGCAGTAATAATAGCAATAATATAGTTGTGACAATAAATAATAAGCACATTATAAATATTATTTGTATGCATGACTGAGTGTAGCTGTTTTTAACACAAGAGCCACTGAAAGACGAATCAATGATATGGTCTAATACGATTGACCATGAAAGCAGTCATTATTAGCTGCTTGTTTGTGCAGAAATCAATCTTCAACACCAAAGCCCATTGTGAATGTGCAAAACGTATTGAACTGCAAATGCTATTGAATGTTCAGGGACATAGAAGGCCACGTCTCCAAACAAAACAATATCAATGTCAACGTGTGTGCTCACTTACACTATGGCTATTGGAAGTGGTATCAGTTCATCTTGTCACACTCTGTGGCCGAGGGGGGCACTGGCTGTGATATGACTTCCTGTATTAGACAGTCAGCCATGTTTAAGGGGTAAAGTTATATGTCATGTCAGCGGATTAGATACCAGGTACAGGGGATTCATTCAAGATTCAGTTTAATCAGCAGATAATAAAAACATTTTATAATAATTAATAATAATAAAGATTGATTCAAGATTCAGTTTAATCCGTCATAGGGTGGATTGCCCTGAAGTGGGCCACTGCCTAATGTGGGACACCTAAGACCCAGAGGCTCTGGCTCCTCCCTAAACTAATGAATGTCAGTGAAACTATGGTAAAAGCAAACTTTGGCAATGTGTCTAAGATTAAGTTCAACTGTTCAACAATACATTTCACTGTCCCACAATAAGGAACTGAATGTCCCACATTAGGAAGCTTTAAAATAGGGCCCACATTAGGGGAATTGATGTGGAATAAATCCATCATCCTACAGGGATAACGCTATCTGACCTCAAGACGGCAATAATGAAGGATATTGACTGTTTATAGGAATTATAGAGAAATGACCGTTAACGTGTAACATGGATTGTCCGTTAACGTGTAACATGGATTGTATGAGTATCGCTGTGGCCGGCATGCAAATAACTTCTGACACTCAGATTCTAAGTGGCTCACCAAGTATCGGACCTCGGGGTAGGAGTAGAACCAGACCAGACCATATGGCAGCAGTAGAACCAGAACCAGAGTTGTGACCAGACAGGCAGTGGACCCAGCAGTAACCAGCGATTGCATCAGAGCTAATGTTCTTAGATCTAAGTTTACTCACAGCCCTGAGCCGAGCAGGGCTCAGGGCTTGTAGGATGAAAACACAATGCAATGAAACAAGGAGCCAGAGTTTCAGCGCGTCTGGAAAATCAGTTCTTTAATTCAGTTCTTGCTCAGACATTTATAGATTTCAGTGTTCAACAGATCATCCCACATATTTCAGCCAATCACAGCAAACCAAACAAGTACGTCATGTTTTTGCCCAACGTGTGGACATAACTTGTTGACACAACCGCGTGCGCTGTGTTCTGGTCAGGCTGACACAGGGCAAGATGTTCCAATCTTCAGCGGTAGACAGGGCAAGATGTCCTAATCTCCATCACCTCTATTACGTGAATTACCGAGCCCGTTCAACTTTTGGTGTCCGGTAATCACAGCGAGATCATCAAACTCTACGTGTTTAAGGACATGCGCCACGCAGTAGTTCTCGGAATGGACTAGCTATCCCGACATGATCCCAACATTTCTTTTCGCACGGGCGAAATTAGGAACTGGAGAAAGGATTGTCATTCTAACTGTCTCAGAGCTGCATACTTTTCCAGGGGACGCGATGTTCCGGTTCTACCGGATTCTATGATAGTAGGGGCTATTGAATGGGAGGTGGTTGGCGAGGTACGCCGCGCTTTAAAGAATTGCGGCTCTCCTAAAAACACCCCTATTGACACATTGTTTGTCCCTAAACACTTGCGCTCGCGGGTCTTGCAGTGGGGTCACTCATCCCGGCTCGCCTGTCACCCAGGTGTTTCTAAGACTAGTTCTTTTATTAAACGTTCTCTCTGGTGGCCTGGCATGACAAGGGATATTTATTATTTTGTTTCCGCCTGTGCTGTTTCCTCTACGGGTAAGAGTAGTCACTCCAAACCTGATGGCCTTCTCCAACCACTCCCTATTCCGAGTAGACCTTGGGCGTGCATTGACGTGGACTTTATCTCGGGATTACCCACCTCGCACGGAAAAACATTCTTACGTCATTCTTACGGTTGTAGATAGGTTCTCTAAACAGGCACATTTCGTTCCTTTGTATAAGTTGCCTTCCGCCATAGAGACTGCCAAACTTCTCGTTCAACATGTGGTCAGACTCCATGGTCTACCTAGAGAAATCCTGTCGGATAGAGGTCCACAATTCTTTTCCACTATGTGGAGAACCTTTTGGGAGGAACTAGGAGTAAAGGCACAACTTACTTCGGGATATCATCCCCAATCGAATGGACAATGCGAAAGAGCGAACCAGACGGTGGAATCCTGTCTTCGCTGCCTTTGCCATGAACGCCCCACCAAGTGGGTGGATGAATTGCCTTGGATAGAACTTGCTATGAACTCAATGTCCAATGCCACAGGACTCTCGGCCTTTGGGGCCACTATTGGCTATCAACCCCCATTGATTCCCGAGCAGGAGGCTTCCGCCAGCACACCTTCCCCTCAAGGGGTTATACTCCGCGCTAGGCGCATTTGGAGAAAGGTTAAGGCGGTTATGAGTAGGGCCAACCAGAGGTCTAAAAGGATTGCTGACAAGAGGCGTAAACAGTCACCTAAATACAAGGTCGGGCAGCAGGTCTGGCTTAGGTCCGAAGACATTAACCTGTATATCAAGTCAAAGAAACTTGCACCAAGGTTTATTGGACCTTTCCCGATCGACAAACTCATAAACCCGGTGACCGTTAGACTAAAATTACCGCCTCACGTGAAGATTCACCCTGTTTTTCAAGTAGGGCAGCTTAAACCTGCTCCTGCCTCATCTCTCATGCCTGTTCGTGGATCGCACGAACACAGGTGCAGCACGTCTCACTCAGCACCGGAGCGGCTCGATGATTGGCTGCTTCCCCCTTCATAAACGGGCCTCGGACACTGAGTCAACGCGCCGTCCTGATCTTCTCTTGGTGAGAGCCAAGGGAGCAGTTCATGATTTTGTATAGTTTTAGTCCTCTCTCTACACTACTCTACAGCCCTCAGAATAGTTAGAGCAGACTCCTCTTTACTTAGCAGTCATCAAGGTTAACTGGAGTTTCCTCTTCACTACTAATTCCTCATCACTAAGAATTCCTCAACTCCGCTTCCGCCTCTGGACTCGGCTCACCGATCCCGAACCAGACCCTGGAGATGAGTATTCTACTTTCTCAACTACGTGCTCGTCACAAACAATGACTCATCGTCTGATCGTTGTTTAGAGACTCATGTTTTGCCCTTTGTATCGAGCTTGTCACGGACAATCGTCTGATTCGTTGCATATCACTAATCTTATGCAAATATGAGAGACTCATATTTGCCTGTGTTGCTATTCTTGTATTTTCCTTTGCACTTTGTGTGCTTCAATTGTTCTGTTTGATTACCTGATTTGAAGTATACGGATGACTGCGTGGGTCGCAATCACGTCATCCAACCTTTTATAGTTGTCTTGACTGAGTCCTTAATTTCCTCACTCTATTTCTATATGTATCATAACAATTATCATAGTTTGCTTTTACTATAGTTTCACTGACATTCATTAGTTTAGGGAGGAGCCAGAGACACTGGAACTTGGATGTCCCACATTAGACATTGGCCCACTTTATGGCAATCCACCCTATGGTATGAATTCCCTCTTCATTTTTCTGCAAGACGGTATCTTAGGTCAGTTATTTACCAAAACGAACCATTTAAAGTCTGTGCCCCAACTACGATCTTAGCAATAAATAGCATGGATGTGGTCACATGTTCTTCTGGACCAATGGGATGGCTGCTTCCACTGGTAATTCCAACTTGAATGAGTAAATGGAACGGGTTGCACTCACTCATTATTTAATCATGCATTTGTGGGTCACAGATTCGCATGAGAGCATTTG
>OMKY01088954.1:2995-23284 GCA_900302395.1 Bregmaceros cantori | reverse complement strand
TTCCTCTATTCCGTTCACCTAATCCTGAATAAGGCTGAAAATTGTTTGAATGGGCCTAAAAAGAAATGAAATAAACAAATAAATAAATAAATACATAAATACATAAATAAAAAAAATACATATATATATATATGTATATATATATATATATAATATTTCTTTATTGCAATAAATGTACTGTGAAATGTTACTTCAGGCAGCATGGCCGGGTCTAACCAACTAACAATATCTAATAAGTTATTATCTCCTCTACCTCATTATCTACAGCGCAGGTGGCAACTTAATTAATTCACACAGCCAGAAGTTTTTCGCAGCCGCCATCGCCGGCCGCTTCCTGCACGCGTGTGGCATAAGCTACTTAGCAGTGACGTAGCTGTGAAATCACAGATAAGCACTTGAGCAATCTGATGACCATATAAACATATAAATAAATAAAGCTAGCGGCTAGCAACGTGATTAGCTTGGTGTCCACAAAGGGGGCATTCTGTAAGAGGGATTTGCTGAGGGAACACAAAGACCCCAGTCCCCAGTAAACAAATGGTGACCAAATAGCCGTGGCTTAGCCATTCTTTAGTTTTGTGGGCGGCCAGAAAGATACATGTCATGTGTGTGAAGGATTAAGCCTCAAAGGTCACTTGGGGCGTTTTTGTATAGTTTTTAAAGTTGTTATTATTATTTTTTCTGCGCAAGCGCCATTTATCGTTTTTTATCGAGAGAGATAGTGACAGGATTAAATCGGAAACTGGGATGAAGAGTCGGGGAGAGACATTGCAGAACAGCTGGACCTATTTGAACCTGCGGCCCTGCTCGACCCATGGTCTGAGGGACGTGCCCTCTAACTGCTCGATCACCGCACGCCCCCTTTTGTATAGTTCTTGTTTTTCAGATCATTCGTGGGCAATGTAATTTCTTTCTTTTTTTTAGTTACTTTTTGGGAGCAAGCACCGTTGTTTATCCTTTATTGAGATAGTGATAGGATTAAATGGGAAACTGGGATGAAGAATCGGAGGGGGAGACGTTGCAGAAAATCTGAGAGTTGCTGCTCGACCTGTGGTCTGGGGCCTGGGGCCCGCTCTATAACTACTCTGCCACCGCACGTCCCCGCCAATGTCATTTCTTAAAGCATGCCTTCATGTCCAATAAACCAGCAGAAAAAAAATTGAAGTCACAGTTTGCTTTGGCTGTAAATCCCGCACTACCTACTAAAATAAAGATGAACAGGAGTGTCTAGACTCTCCCGATGCTGCTTTTTACGTAACAAGCTACCAATAGGGTTGTAGCACGGTGACGTCGCGGTTTCGCAGCGGCAGACATTATACTGGTATGATCGCCGTTAAATGAACAGGCAGAGAGCGATATTTGTGTAATATTGTCCATGTAAAAACGTTCTATTATCGATTTATCCATGGTGCGATATATGCTTTTAATCCGCAGCAGATGGCAGCCTAACTATGTACATTGTATTTGCCCATATATAATGGACGTGAAGTGGTAAAATATACCACCGTACGTGTACTTCACCATACGTGATACCACCAAAATGTCTGCCGCCACCAAGCCTTGACGTCACGTGCAACATAACACCATTCTGGCATCCCAACCAATCCATGACCTCAGTAACTGACTAAACTGATCTTGCAAATGGCTGGTGAACTGCTAGGAATGTCAATATTGTCAATATTGTTCCATAACACACATATTGGATATGTATGTTTTGGAAATGTGCATGCCTCAAGTTTTGCTTATTGCCACCTAGCGGCCACCGTCGGCACAGTTCAAAACAGCAGTTTTTAGTGATACCCCCTCCTGTTCCGGAGGCTATAACTAAAGAATGGAAACGGGTAGAAACAAGTTCCTTTTTTCCCTGATGATAAAGTCTGAAGTTTCCTTTGCTATGTGTGTTGTTGACAAGGACACAAAACTTAATTTTCTATGGGTCTTGGAAAAAAAACACTCACATGTTGAAAAAACACCCTGGCACTGAATGAGTTAATAACATTACTAATTGTTTTATACCCTGGAGAATAGTGTGACCTGCCCTCTCAGGCTGTGAGTCTACAGAGCCTGCTGTGCTGGCGGTGTGCCCAGCCTCACAGCTTGCCCGAGCAGTGATTAAGGCCTCTGTTGTTCCACTATACTGCTGGCATGATGGAGGTTAGAGACGGTCGTCCTGTAAGTGAGTGTGTGTATTTTGAGGCAGGAGGTGCTCTTTAAAGCCATTTTCCACTAGTGTGCTTATACTCTAAAATACTCGACACTGCCCAACTCGGTTTCACCACTTTTCCACTAGCATGGTTCCGCAAAAACAGGGCCATTTGGAGGCGCGCAGTGGCCGAGCATGTTGAGAGCGCGTCCCTCAGACCACGGGTCGAGCAGTGCCGTGAGTTTGCACAGTCCCTCCGGCTTTTCTGCAATGTCTTCCCCCGACTCTTCATCCCGCTTTCGATTTAACCCTGTCCCTGTCTGATAACTTAAAAACAAAAACCAGGGCCTTTTTGTTCATTATACGGCATCATTATACGCCACTTTTCATCTATTTAGGCTTGGTGAATTGATCCTATCTGAATGGGAAACAATGCAATGCTACTGCACACACATGCGCATGTCTCTAGTCATACTCGACGGAAGAATAGAGGGCGCTTGAGCGGGAGAGGCGGAGGACAGCTGTCGCCTTTTGAAGTGCGCAGGGCCATCTCAGGGCCTGTCTGCAACACATGGTGCATTGAAGGTTGGAGCGGTAGCACTCGCTATTATAACTGCAATCCTCAATGAATACGCCATTCAACATCGGCCAGCAGAAAAGAGTTTTACAGATGTTACCCACTGGGTTACTGTTACTGAAATGTAACTTGTAGAGTCATGCCTGCATAAACCTGATTGGCTACAAGCCGTGACATCATTGGATGTCTCCTCCCATCAGCTATAAATCAGTGATACTTCCTGAAATAGGTGTGTCCGGCCTGTTTCGTGCTTTAGCTCATAGCTTAGCTTAGCTAATGTCCAGTATAGCTTAATAAATTAATCCTCTAGACACATTCCTGTGTCAAGACTGGCCATTTCCTCTACGTGGACACCTTATCTGAGCTGCCAGTTACCTAACCATAACGCACGTTATAACGACGTTTGAGGTTTGAAAATGGCCGAAAGAATAATAAATAAATATAATAAAAATAAGCATGGGAACAGTTGTGAGTTTAATGTGTGTCCCAAATGCCATCTAAAAAGTCCTATTAGCCCTTGGTTTTGTGTGTTCTTATGTGAGTTGATTTCTCATTTTTTTACGGGCTTAGGTTAAAGGGATAGTTTGTATCTTTTTTCGGTAACAGTCCACCCACTTGTCTGTTGGTGACGCTGTACACTGGCCCTCTACCCCACCTTCCGGGCAGCGTATGACAGTTCAACCTGTCTTGGTCTGCTTGTGCTTTTAATGTCTGTCTGTGAATGAGTGGACTTTGCAATGTGTGTTAACTGTTAACCTCTCTCTAGATTGCAAAGCAAATTGCCCCATTTGGGGGACAACAATAAAACTTGATTAAATCATGAATAAAACTGATTGATTGATTGAATGATTGATTGTTGGTAGGTGGCCCATGGAAACACTAAACACCGATTTGATGTGTTGCTCATTGTCAGAGCTTGTGAACACATGATATTAATATTAAATTAATAATAATTAATAATAATAATAACAATAATCATCATCATCCGCGTCATACGGGCAAAAATAAAAACATCAATCAAATCAATTAGATTAAATCATAAATATTTCAGCTAGACTGTGCTTTGTTCAATTGTTGTTGTTTTGCCTCATCTCCAGCCAAATGATTTGATTACTTATCTTAGCATTCCCTGGTCTCGTGGGTTCTGAATACTGTATAAATGCTGCTCTCTAGCGGTACTGATCATCTCATGAATGGGCGAGCTTTCTATTCTGGCAAGCCAGAACAAATGAATCGTTCACGCGTCGCTCGCGTTGAACGGTCGCCGCGTGCGATGCGTGAACGATCGTTTGTTCCAACACTGGCTTGCCTGGCTATGAGGTTTCCGTCTCAACGTGCAGTGCCTCTTTCAGTTTCACTTTCGATATCTTCGAAAGTGGACTCTCTAGTAGACGTCCTGTAAATAACGCGGATCTTGGAGGCCTTTATTTCTCATGTTTTTAGTTTGAAAATAATGTTTCGTCAAATCCAAACCAGTGACCCCGACGCAGCGAGACAACTTCAAGGTAGGCGCGATCATATGACTACTTTTCTGTATTTTCATCGTTTATAAAGACAAAAGAGAGAAGACACGTATCACAAGGGCTGTTGCACGTGTACGTACGTATACGTACGGTTTGAAGCGTCTGTGGTGATCCACAATTAATAGAATTATCGAGCTAAATACAACAAACGTGATGAAATAAATATTGAAATAAACATGGGAGGTCACATGGGGCTGACTGATAGCTGTCAGCCTATCATTGTGACGTCACATGTCTGGAATGTTCTGTGTTCTGTCCATATAAGCATACGCCGACAGGCTATCTGCCTCTTTGTGAACCGGTGATTGATAGGTGCATTCTGGGCCGGCACCGTTGGTGATCCGGCATGTGCCAACACGCCCCTATATATAGAGTTTGAACGAAGCTTGGCATTGGCTGAGCTCAGCTATTGCCAATCTAAGTTCCTCTATTCCCCAGCTCCTCAATGAGGGGGCACCCTCACATTACACTTTTCATATATATTTATATATGAATATTTATATAAATATTTTTTTTCATATTATTCATGGCATTAATAATATAATACATTTAAAGACAGTTATACAAATATTGCTCGCTGCCTGTTCGCCTGACCGCGGTATGAAGTGTTGTGATCAACTACTTAACAATAAATTGCATGCGGGTGGGAAAATAATTGAATAGTTAGACTCTTGATGCTTTGCCAATTTTTTTTTCCACAATGCATTTCACAATATAGGCTCACAGACAGCCGGGTGAAATATAACAATTCTGCTAAGCCTGTTATGTAAGCATCATCTTCTCTGTATCTACTCTTTACTAACCTGTCCTGAAGTAAAATGTATTCATTCAACAGCTGCAGATTTCCTCAGTGATGAGGACCTCCTGAGTCTCACCAGGGAAGACCTCCATGAACTCCTCCCGGGTGTTGAGAAGCTCAAACAGAGAAAGGCTCTCTATCAGCTCATACACCACCAGCAGGTACTTTTAGTAACCCTCCACCCTACGATAACCTTCAGCATATTATTTTAAACCAGACATTATTACTTCACCCTGACTTTCTTTTAAAGTCTTTTCCAAGACAGGATGAGGAACCGGACCAAAAACATTGTAGCAGACCCCTTCTACCTAGTGCATCACCTTTTCTCCCTCCTTCTCTTGGGAAGGCGCTGCCGAACCTCGAGAATGAGAAACAGTTTCTTCCCACGCGCAGTGATGCTACTGAACGCAGGGGGTAGCCCTGCTTGATACGTTACGTGTGCTGATTCTATGCTAATGCCACTTTATAACTTGTGTGTCTTCTTCTTGTTGAACTGACTTTTTTCTACGCATTACCCGTCGAACTTCAGAGAGTTGTTGCATGCTCAACTGAAATTCCATGTGTTTGTACTGCTGTCATGTATGTATACGCAATATGGAGAATTAAAATGAATCTTGAATCTTAATGGAAGAAGGTTGAGGCCAGAGAAAACATCATGCAGTAGATTGCATCATGATACATTGCTGTCATTATCAAATCAGTATGAAGCTTCTTTGAAAGCACCGGAAAATGGCCTGAGAAGGTATCGGGAAGAATATTAAAAAATGAAGAAAAAATATGTATATACGGATCTTCATCAGGAGACGGAAAACAGAGTCTGAGACAATCCTTCATAATCTTCTATAGCATTGGAGTTTATCCTGAACCCCTCAGACCAAATCTCTCTTCATAGAATTTGGTCATGCAGGCTTAGTTGTCTAGACAACAGTCTCACAGTAGCAAATCACTGGTTCAATCCCCAGCCGGGAAGAGGACATGACCTTCCGTCTGTGCAGTTTGGTATGCTCTCCATGTCCATGTGGGCATCCTTCATATAATCCATATATTCGCCCCATGCCTATAGAATATTTGGTGGACCTTCAAAAATAACTGAAAATGGTTGGTACTGAAAAATGGTTGATACTGAATGTCTTTACTGGTCCTTTGGCCAAAAAAGGTTGGGAACCATTGCTGTATGGTATGCCTCAACAATATAATCAGACTAGTATACTTCGTAGAATGTTATACTGATGAGTTTGGTTTAATATCGCTTTCGCATGGTGACGTCACGGCTTGGCGGCGGCAGACATTATGATGGTATCATCGCGGTCAGACGAACAGACAGAGAGCATTATTTGCATAACATTGCCCGTTTAAAAGTCTTCTATTATTGATGTATCCATATAATGGATAAATCTGATAATATGCTATCAATCGTCAGTAGATGTCAGCCTAACTAATTGTATTTTCTCCTATACAATGGACGTATACAGTGGACTTAACCGTACCTATATGTATACTTCATCGTACGTGACATCACGCGCAACAGACCTATTGATTGATTTCTTTGTTCACCATTTTCTAGCATCTAGTCTCCATTGACCGTGCCTTCCTGGAGGAATTGATAGGCCAGGTGGACAAACTGCACACCCTTGTGCATTCCTGCATGGAAGGTGTGTTTGAATGTGTGCGTGTTTAGATGCAAGTGCTGTTAGTCGTATTTGTATTATATTATGAAGCATGAAACTTGATGAGAGAACCCCTCATATTTCACCACTTGGAATGTTTTTTTCTGGGAAAAAAACATTCCTGCGGAAATAAAATATTTTTTAAATGGGAAAATCAACAGAAGTAATACCCTTTATTGATATCAATATGAATTAGGTTATGCAGCCTTATATTGAAATATTTAATATATTTGTTATATTGTTTTTTTTATAGAATCACAACACTGCAATCAATGGAATGAAATACATTTTTTTACCCACCAAAATTATTTCAATTCATAAGAACAGGTGAACAGAACAGTGGCCCGGATAATTCTGGCATTTAAATTCCCTGTGATGTCAGGCGACGATCCGCTCATGTTGTTAGGAGTAGGTTAGATTTAGGAGTATGAGACAAGGGCTAAGGTTAGGGTTAGGGGTATATGGTAAGACGTTAGGGTTAGGGTTTCTGGGTTAGGTTAGGAGTTAGGGGCTAGGGTTTTGGGGGAGTCGCACATTACATCATATGCCACAGTTATTCCGATCTAACGCTAACCAAGTTGAGTGGGGTAAAGTATATGCTGCTGGGTTTGGATTCTACATGGTATTGCTTTAATGACCGCCATCATCAGGTGTCAAACTGCACTAGCCACTTTCTGTCCCTAGCACTCCTCTACTCATCACCGGGCAAGACCCCAAACATTCTGCAATGTGCCTTGTGTATAGACTGGCCCCATGTACATAGATCTTAGTTACCTTGTTTATCCCTTGTTACATGTTGTGCATTGTCCCTATGTCTAGCACAACAACATGTTACTTATCAAGCCAATACCTTTTCACGTTTTCCACAGTAGTAAATGCAACCAAGGCCAAACAGGACAGTGCCACAGGTATGTGTCGATCCGTATTGTTTCATTTCCATGTTGGTGCACTGTCTGCTGCATTGATGGCACGTAAGACAGTTTTACAGTACCATGTAACCTTTGACCCAGGTTCATCTGGTTGGAGTCTATGGCCCAACGGTATAATCAGCAGTATTGGCAACGTGGTGAGCTCTTCAAAAGGTCAGATCCAACATTCAAATATTTGGACTTATGTGATTTTCTGTCTTTCTCTAACATGTCTGGGAATATATCTGTTGTCCATCAATCAATGGTCATTTTAATTCTCTGACATACTGCAGTGTGATGTTTTGCTGTTTGGAAGGCAATGGCTGTGTCCAAATATATACTGCACTATAATGAATTCTCCATGTACCCTATATAGTGTACTCAAAGTATCCCACAGTGCACCATGAAAAGTAGTGAGCATCGATGTACCCTAGACCCCCCCCAGGAGGTCCAGGTCCGAATGTGTTGATATATGTATTTACCACGATACAGCCTTCCATCACCTGGGAGCAGTACGAAAGAAATGAAACGACACTGGCGGAGTTTCATTGTTAACTAGCACCAAGATACACATTTTAGCAGCAGTTTAAAGTGATACTTTGCATTTTTTCCACAGTATTCCAAATGTTACTGCCCTATTATCGAGTTCCAGATCGGAAAAATTGACTATATCCCTTAAAACGAAGGGGTCCCCGAGTTACTTGACGCCAGGAAAAGGGGTCTTTGGGGTGAAAAAGGTTAAGAACCTCTGCCCTAGACGAAGCAATATAACTCATAATGCATGGCGGGCCGTTTTAAAAATGACCTAAACTACAAAGTATGGCGCGGGAGTCAATAGCGATCGACTATCGCAAATAGTTATAAATGTAAGTACTTTTGTGATGATTGTTGAATTTCATAATTATGTATTTTATAATTATATATTATAATAATTTTGGCTGCGCCGACTCTAGTGTCTGAAATCTTGGCCGTTGCTGTTGAGTGCTATAAGTGAGTGCACTACATATGGAGTAGGGGATAGGGAACAATTTTGGACACAGCCTATGCCTTGCTAGTTTATCCAATCCATCTGCTGGGAAGGTTGTAGAAAAATGCAATGCTTTTTAAGCATATTCAATTCGATGTGCTGGAAGGTTGTTTTTCCTACAAGTTATTGTACTGTGTTCCTCTTCTCTTTGCTACTGTTAATTGACTGTTGATGTTGCTAGCTAAAGAAAGGTAAACGTGTTTCTATCACAACAGAGGTGAAGCCATGTGCTGCTGAATCAGATACCGTTCCTCCTTTGAGCAGCGTTGGACCCGTAGAGTCACACAGTGTTGATGTGCCTTCTACTGGAGTTTCACTTTCACTGAAGAAGAACAAATGTGAAGTTAAGTACTCACAACCTGGGACTATCTATTTTTTCTGTGCATTATATTTAAATATCTGTACTATATATTTAAATTCAACAACTTATGATGTAGAGAGGAAGATCTCCAATACAAATTATGAAAACTGTGTTTGCATAAATTTTTTTCTGTTTTGAAAACGATCCTTTTCGTTGTCTTTCAGAATCAGCTTTTTTTCCACCATTTAAACACATGGAATTTAATTTGGGAACAGTGTACTAGCACCAATAACAACGTAAATACAGCACAGTACAGTGCAGTTTACAAAAGTCATTGGTACCATAAAAGGCAATGATGGTCACCACACGATGCGTAAGAGTCACATGCTACTGTGCCCTTCGCTGCACTGTGCCCCCGGAATTCAGCAGCATCACCACGCGGGGAAAGAAGCTGTTCTTGAGTCAGTAGGTGTTAGCATGCAGGGCTCTATAGCGCCTGCCCGAAGGAAGGATAGTGAAAAGGTGGTTCACGAGCTTTGGCTCTTTGGTCTTCGACATTAACCATGTTTTATGTTGCAGGATAAATATATACATCTGGCACTGAAAGAATGAGTTTAATAAATGTCGATCTTTTATTCCAGGTCCCCCTACGGTAAAAATCCTTTCCTTTGTACATGGTAATACGCTGGGGTGTGAAGATACTCTACTGGCCCGGGTCAAACACCTCGGTCAGCTGACTGTGGTGGAAGACAGGGATGACCCCCAGATCCTTGTGGTCTTCTGTGCGGTCTCATCACGCATCGACTCTGACCTGGAGGGTGCCTTGAGCAAAGTACCAGGTAACTTCCCAAAGATGGCTTTCAGTGCTAGTCTATACACACACACATACACACGTATGTAAATATATTAGCCTATTTATTAGCCTGGCAAGCCCAAATGAATCGAACAAGGCCTGTCTTAACAGGGAACTGACAGAACTGCCCGTATTTGGGCGACAATCTGATTTGTCTGCCTGGTTGGTCCAGACCCACCGGACCATCTAGTCACGTGCAATGCGTGGATGATTGCTGGTTCTGGCTTGCCAGGATAATATACACCCATATTTATATACCGGTATTAGTTTATTTCGACTACAAATGCCGGAAATTATTATAGTATACTGTACATTTTTGGCCCATTAGGGGCCTTTTTAACGAATGGGCCTTTTTAACTTGGCAGGGTAAGTAGTTAATGGGAGGTAAGGAGGGCGAAGCTCAGATGTGCCTGTGTGTGATTGGTGCGGGAACTGAACCCACGACTCTTGTCACAAGCATGACTAATACATGTGCATTGCATTGTACACCACTCATAATAACCAACTCCATCAATTGTGTTTTCCTTCAGCATCTCAGAGCAGTAAACCAGTGATTCTGGTGCTGCTCCATCACAGGTTGGAACCTGAAGAGGACTCCATCCAGCGCCCCCTTGCATCTTTGTTGCAGCGGTTCGGCGTGCTCCTGCACACCAACGTCTTCTTTCATGAGAACCGCCACGGCCTGGTGCCGTGCGACAACAACAACCGCGCTGTTGCCGACATGCACGCCGCGCTTCTCCAACACGCCACCGTTCCCAGACGTGCTGCCGGTGAAAACGACCGCGACAACCGCGGCAGCGCCAGAGCTGCCGCAAACTCGGTCCACGTTAGCGGTCAGAAACAAAGTGATGTCGAAGTCGGAAAGTATGCTAATGCTGATTGCCGTAAGAGTAATGACCGTGACGTTGCAAAGCACCATAACACTAGCAGCC
Source organism: Bregmaceros cantori (assembly GCA_900302395.1). Classification (NCBI taxonomy): domain Eukaryota; kingdom Metazoa; phylum Chordata; class Actinopteri; order Gadiformes; family Bregmacerotidae; genus Bregmaceros; species Bregmaceros cantori. The sequence goes on along the minus strand of OMKY01088954.1, from coordinate 12,554 downwards.
ATCAACATAGTGACATTGGAAGGTACCACAGCGCTAGCGGTCCTAAACATGGCAACCTCAACACTGGAACATACGGGAACGTTAATGCAAACCAATTCCACGGAGCTTCTAGTGCTGCTACGCATAGCAATTTTCCAGCCAGCGATGGCTACAAGAACACAAAAACACCAAAAAGTCAGACTTACAGCCACTCTGACGGAAATACAGGAATGCCAAAGACAAAGAGTCGGTGGCTGCCCTGGCCTTGATCCATAGGCCCTGTTCCCCTGACTATGCTACGATTGCAAAAAAGAGAAGCACCAAAACAGCACCAAATATTAAAGTGTCAATCAAGAGCATGGACATAATATTTCTGTCTATTTGACTCGCCTTGCACAGTCGAATAATAATGATATAATGACAATTGAAACCAGGATTTCGTAGTTCACTGTTGCTCCCGTTTCTTCCTCAGTTGACGATATACAGATAGTGTAGAGGGTGGTGGAAATAGGACGACATGCTGCGTGCATCATGGGTTGTGCTTCTTGGTAGGCATACATGTTTTGGCATCAGTGATCCCATGGGCTTGGCACAGGTTTGCACTCTCTGAGTGCTTCTAGTTTTTGTTTTGTGTTGTGTGTGTTGGCCAGAGAATTCCATTCCATTTCGTTGTCTGATATGCACACAAGCATCGGCGACCATTTTGTTTGTCTTGAGGGAATAACTCGGTGTTGACTTTGAGTGGTTTTAGTGATTCTCTGAAGTTCTGAACAAATTGATTTTGTCGAAGTGGGGGACCAGCATACTGTCCATCCTTACACTACCAAGACAACTAGCATGAACACCACTGCTGCTAGGAATCAATTTACATTACATTACATTACCCCCCCACACTCTTCAATTTAACTTGAACTGACAGAATACTTCTCTCGGTTCATGAATCACACAACTTACTCCACTCAATATGATATGATTTACAGAGATTAACTGATAGTGGTCATCAACGCATCAGCCATCGCTAACTTTGAAACATGTATTTGATTCATTCAATCACACGTGGACGACCACTTGAAATTGAGCAACTCTGTCAAGCCCTTTTATACTCACATATGTTTGTTGCTTTTTAAAATTGTGTCGACCTTCATGCACTGCTCCAAATTTAGGGTTGGTGAGCATGCACTAATTCTTGGCAACAGGTTACTGGTAGAAGGAGGGTCCAGCAAATAGCATTTATTGGAAAGATCAGAGGAGAGCTCTTGGAATGCAATGCAAACAGAAATTATCTCAAACTAATGATCAATAAAGCCCATTAGAATCAGAGCCATTGGAGTTGTGTGGTCATTGTGTGGCATGCTGAAAACATCTACATCGCTTCTTTGACTAATGACTCAATTATTTTATCCTTCAATGAATTAATTATTTTTTGTTCACTTAATATCGGTGAGTCACAGCTGCTAGTAGGATCTGATTGGTGCAATCCAGAAGATTTTATTCATTTAAGATCTTCCATATATTCACTCGGGAATGTGCAGTTAATTATTGTATTATGTAACCATATAATCCAGTTAAATGGTCCTTTAATATCTACTACAATTGTTTATGGCCTTATATTTCAATACGATTTGTGTATATGTTGCGTGTATGTTTTCTGAAATCTGACTGTAGGGTGCAATGTAAATACAGTTTCGATTGATTTGCACAATCTTGTCGACATCACAATGTTATTTAATGACTGCAAAATGCTAGTAAATAGCGAGTGAGAGACCACTCTGGTGCATTGGGCCCGTTGTTGCTCTTCAATATTAGACACTATAGTGTCATTAGGCAAAACCAAGGACTGCTTTTGGAATCCTTTGAATAAAATGTTTGATCAAATAATTAAAACAAATAACTTGGTGTGCAAAATGTTTTATTTCAGGTTGTCAAGCCTCAATCAAAGCAACACATTTGTAAGCATGTTCAATATAAAACCATTCGCAGTGATAGGCTGTTTCTCAAAGAGCTCATGTGCCAAGAACTCGTTATGTAAATTAATGAACAGTCCTTCGCCCAGCATCGCAGTATTGAGAAACAGCCTCACTGACAAATGGATCACTGTCGTCACCGGAAGTCGTCACCACAGTCGTCAGCAGCACGCGCTAACGTCGTTCACACAGAACGCGTCAGCCGCTCGACAAAATAACGCTCGACTTGTGCATGACTAAGTACCGCTACGCGCTGGAAAGCCTCGCATTCCCCCCATCTATGTGTGCGCAATATCGCGCGTCAAACGCGGGCGCCGTGGCGTTGTTTTCGCGCGTTTGTCGCGTCCACGATCACACAATCTGCACGTTTTCTTATCCTACTGAGCGGAGACTTATCCATGCGACATTTCGACACTTGATCGCTGTAAAACTGCTGTGATGTTCCTGCAGCAATAGAATATCCCCTGCGCTTATCGCGACCTACTGCTTTTGTTGCATATTTATTTTGTAATTTATCAAACCCCACTTCGCAAGCTTGCAGGTCGACGAGGAGCCCCCCATTCTGGACGTCCGAGCACAACGAGTTCCCAACAGGTGATCTCGTTTGAAAGTGAATTTAACTTTTTGGTTACTTAAGGACCCAACGTAAAGCGTCCCAAAAGCCGTCACAAGACGGTGTTCCAGTTGTAGAGATTGCAAATCTGTCTGTCATGAATGGTTGTCAGCTCCAAGATAAAGGGTATAATATAACTGCTTTGCATGTCAGCAACCATTTGCATTAGTCACACTCCGGTTTGACTTGGCCGCATGTCTTTTGCAACAACCGCAATAGACGAGTATTGCAATATGCTCTCTCACAGTATTGCATATCATATCGTGACACCTGCATAGCAATACGTATCGCCTCAAGATCCTACTGCGATAAATATTGCAAAACCCGCGTATGCACCCTCGAGAGAGATGTATCAGATTTTGACCTTTATTCGAGGAGACAATCAATGGATGACTGACTGAATAAATGGATGGATGTGATGGTCAGGTGGTTGGGTTCAATACGCCTCCTCACCTATTGAGACAGGTCTCAAGATCTCTTCCCCTCGGTGTACTAGTGAAGAACTAGAAGTCCCAATCTCTCATTCTCTTTCTATGGTATCATTTTGGCCCTATATTTCTGGGATGAACTGTCATTTACCTACCCTGTGCAGTTTGGTTCCATTTGGAGCCCTTATTGGAATATCCACTCCAATGCGAGTGCATGCTCCTCTAATGCTGTGCAAGTGCTGACGCATTGCACATTTGCCATATTAAACTCTACTGAATTGGACATGATAACGACTGCGCCATGACAAAAAACTACACCCATAGGGCTTTTGCATGTGATGTCATGGCTTGGCGGCAGCAGACATTATTCTATATCTTATCATGTCACATCTATTATAAATGGATAAATCAATAATGGAAGTCTTTTAAAAGGACAATGTAACGCAAATATGGCCCTCAGCCTGTTCGTCAGACTGTGATGATACCACAACATCACCACGCAGCAGCCCTATTGGAGTGCATGCGCCTTTGCCACTGAGCGATTTGCCATATCAAACTCAACAGAATTGCCATCATAACGACCATAACAAAAAAGAGAGTTAAGCCCTCGTTATACCGGACAAAATTTGTCTATCCATTCCAACGTTGCTCCCGGAGCTTGTGTTTATGTCCCCGTCCTTATTATGGATGTACATTCGAAATCCTCTAGAGGGCAACGCCGAGTTGCGACACACGGAGCGCGCAAAACGCTCTCCAGATTGCTAAACTCTGGATCAACGGACAAACTGACACATTAAACCTTTAAACCTACCTTCTGAACCGGATGAAAGTGTCCGTTATTAATGGAGGGTATATATAATGAGTGTGTAACGGCCATGTAAATTATACAGTGATTGAACCGACAGTAATAGGCTGCACAGCCAATTACCGTTGGCAATCGACTGCTTAATATAGTCCCCTGTATGCAGTAACTACTTAGGTAATGGTGTTTTCTCGCTCTCAGCCCCCGTTTCTCCCTTTGCATTCTGGGAACTCTCACCTTCCCTACGTGATCTAATTAGTTGGTACTCTATCGTGTGTTGTGTGTGACGTTTATCCCGCAGCTCCCACAGGTGTTATTTTACACCCATTACATATAAATGTGCCTTAAATGGCAATGGTAATTTGAGAACTAAGGTTCAAATGTTATTGAAATGTCACCATTAAAGTCATCTTGCCTGTTGCTCTAGGAACCTGCATGGACGATGACACTGAGGATGCTGCCGAGACTCAGCTGGACTCTGGCCAGGGTGGTGTTGTGCACCCAGGGGCCCAAGATTCGCTCCTCTCCCCGTCTCACGGTGGCGGTGAGTGGCTGATGGTCTTTAAGGACTGGTAAAGACAATGTGTGTTTTTTTTTTTCAGTCAGACAGTCCAGATTAGAGCTCAAACAATTACATGATTACTGGTGACGACTGAATTTCATGACTATATTTATTCCAAAATTAAATCTTTTAATTTATTTGCTTTTTATACTTATGCAAATATGCATGTTTATATTATGAAAACCATTGAAAATGTTGATCAATATAATCAATAATTTTCCATGTATTCTCTTGTGTATGCATAATTGTTTGGTATCTTGGCCAAAACCAATTTTATTTGAGTAATCTATGGACATTTTGGCTGAATACCCAATTATTAAACTGCCCCTTTTGTCAGTGAAGTAAAGGAATGTCAGTTTTGGGCATGCAATTAATAAAATAATACTTTTATAAATATATAATGTCATTAATTGTGTTAAATATATCTTTATACATCACAATATGCAATTATAATTTACAACACCAGCATCGGCAATACTACAGTTACTCATGTTGTCGTAGTAATGCACTTACTACAACACATATTCTAAAAATCCCAAAAACAAAATAATGTGATTTCAATTTCAAATAGATTTTCTTTCAAAATCGGGCTTAAGGGTTTAGGGGGAGGCAAGTGGTGTGGCTCGACGCAAACATTTTAAATTTAATTTTGAATGTATTTACTGTTCAAGGCATTTAGTACTGCAATATAACTATTTTCATAGTTTTATATATATATATATATATATATATCACAAAATGTCTGTAAATACAGAAACGGTGTGTGTAATCTAACAAAAAAACCTAATGGATAGTCTATTCAGCTTCAAGCATTTATTGTTGAAATTGCTGTAGAAAGTGTGTACCCTGCTGCTTTTGCTCGGATTTGTGTCATGTGCTTTACTTCATGTATGTACACCTCCCTACAGATTCCAACACATACCATCAAAGGTCACACACACAAACACTTGTGTTATGAGTCATCACATGAAATATGTATACCGCACATGGTCATGTGATTATGCTTTTTTTTTTTTTTTTTTTTTCAAATTTGTCTTTCCCGCCTTCCGTTTTGTGTTTATTAGTTGCACAACTTAAGTATTTGTGTGTGTGTGTGTGTGTGTGTCTGAATACATTCATACAAGTAGTTCTGAATCTATTGTTTTGCTAACATTCTCAATTCCACCGTTAATACTACTGCACTATAACAATATTAGTAGCAGCCCTAGCTGTTGTAGTAGCTACTATGTAAACAATCTATATGTATGCTTTCTAATATTATCGCTCGTTTGCATTGCGTCGCTGTGTACAAGGACGAGATGCTGGATCGAGATGCTTATTTGTGGTGCTGTGGTATACATATCCATCCATGCAGATGCCAGGCTCCCATGGCAGTTACTTGCCACTGTCAGACTTGTAATTTTTAGATTTTTTTTTCTAGTGTGCAAAAACACAAATTATGAAAATTATGAACAAATAAGAAAAATACAAGAAAGAGGAAAAAAAGTGTACGAGATTTTAACATAGCATGTTTTTAACCTTAACTTGGTGTTACAAAAGGTTTCTGTTGGAGTGTGCAGGTGTGAGGTATGTTTTTCTGGTCAAATTAATTGCATTTTTTCGCATCAGAAGGAAAGGATGCTGACTGTGATTAATTTTTATGAATGACCTGGCACTTTCTGTCTTTCTGTCAAATTGAAATTGCGATTGACGATGAAATTGAAAATCGGCCCACCACTATTCACAAGAATTGGCAACTAATATTTTTGGCATTATCATATTGGGGAAAAACAAGATGTGATGATATTGGCACTGGGCACATGTAGGATCATGTTGCTGTGTCTGGGAACAGACAGAGTAACTGTACAAAAAAAAGTCTAGCCCTAACGTTCACATGACATCAAGCACAAGACAGTGGAAGGTCCATCCTCCTGAAATAAATGGAAGTTGTGTGTGTCAGACGTGTCTCTGGGACAGGCACCGACCAGCAGGATCCCTGCACAAAGGAACGTCAAGACCAGAGCAGAGGCAAGGAATATGAAGAAGAAGAAGAAAAAGACGACGCCCACGGAGGAATATTCGCTGATGTCCGAGCTGCCGTTTGCCTTGGCCAGCTCTGCTGCCTGGAAGGAGCTGGGATGTATGTACACACGCACGGACACACACACACACACACACCAGGCCGCTTCTCTCGTTTGTCTGTTCATAGACAAGTTTACGTGCCAAATACACGGGGCTGACATTTTGAAAATACGACTTGAAGCAACTCACTCGGTTAGGGATGCAACAATTAGTTGATTAATCGATGACTAATCGATTATGAAATTAATCGACATTTAATGCAATAATCATTAATTGCCAAGGAGTTGAATCAGTTTTTTGAAGCAGTTTATTGCAGACCACGGTCTACACAAATTTGATATTACTTAATAATTTCTGAAAATCAAGAATATGATTAATAACTATACAACATTATTGATAAAAAATATAAATATGAAGAAAACCATCAAAATCCTGCGTGAAAATTGTAATGAGTTTGTGCTAAATTGTAACTAAATTGTTGTACATCTGTTGGATATCATGAACCAAAATGTACTAAATTTCAAGTTGACAAGATTTATTTCTGTGACGCTGTGAATATTTTGGGGATTTTTGAAAGTAACAATATCTAACCGATTAGTCGATTAATCGTTTCAATAATCGGCAACTAATCAACTATTGAAATAATCGTTAGTTGCAGCTCTACACTCGGTGTGGTTGCACGTTCTTCTGGACCAATGGGATGGCTGTATTCACTGTTAAGTCCGGTGAAAATGAGTAAATGGAACGGGTTGCGCAGATGAGGGAATCGTGCGTTTGTGAGGCGTAGATTCGTACTAGAACATTTGGGTGGGGAATAACACAGCACAAGTTACCGACATCCTTTAAAAATAATGCAATAGGTGTGTGCTGTCCCATTAAATAGACAAGTTCAAAAATAAGTCAGAACACGGCAACGTAATGGTACCACAGTCACAAGTCACATTTCAGGCGGGCTTGAAAAAAAAAATCAATCAAATGAAGTTCTCACGGCGCAGTAGACGTGACAAGTGGCGTGGAGGCCCACGTCTCGATTCGAGCAAGGCCCGCCTTAACTGGGCGCTGATTGGACCGCTCTTATTTGGGCGACTATCTACATGGTTGGTCCAGACCCATCTGACACCGGATTTCTTGGTTCTGGCTTGCCAGGCTAAGACTTCTGTGTGTGTGTGCTCCTCAGTTGATGTTGGAAAGTGTGGATCCAGTCAGAAGCAGAGGAAGCGGCAGCGCGGGGACAGCGGGGGGCGCACCGACAGTGAGGAGGAGAAGGCCAAGAAGCAGAAAGTCGGACCGCGTCCCAACTACTTTGTCTCCATCCCCATCACCAACACACAGGTTGGGAAAATTTCGTTCTTTCTTAAAGTTCCTAATTTTGTGAAATATTATGTTTTTTATATCGTTTATACAAAATATATTTGTTGGACTTTTAAACTTCAGTGCAACTGTATTAACGTGAAAACCGAGTTTAAAACGCCATTATATTCGCTTCCTCGTCTATCCACAAGATGAAGCCCCAGATCTATGGGGCTTGATGACTGACAGTGAAAGTGGATGGAAATAGTCTCCTAGACATAAGATATGTTAAAATATATAAAGAACGAAAAGAAAAAAACGTTTTGTGGAACAGTTGAAATCTTTTTTTGTTTCCGTTTCCGCTCTTTGTAAAATTCAGTAAATTTCTGTTCGTTTTCGATTTTCGTTTTCGTTCCTTGAACCGGTTCAGAGCTCTGCTCCTGACCATTCCCCCCCACCCTCATCCCTACACTCCTACCAAGCTCCCTCCACAGAATCGTCATATTATATTTTGCTCTCTGCAGATCAGCGCTGCTGTGGCGGAGGTGCAGGCATCGATGCTTCAGCAGGAGCCTCGGCTGGTTAAAGCCATGATCCCCACCCCTACGCTGCACATCACCCTCCTTGTTGCTCACCTCGCCGATCAAGAACAAGTGGGCCTGTAAGATCACTTTCCAAAAAAATCAATGAAATTTGTTGTCTTCAAAAATGTGCTGCCATTCTCAAAGGACAATTGTTCAAATCGAGACGTGGGCCTCCATGTCACTTTTCAGACCTACTGCGCTGTGATTTGATAACCTTTTTGACACTTTCCTTGGAGCCTGCTTAATCCAGAACCAACTGATTTTTCTAGTCGCGTGGACAATTAATTTGTTCTGGCTTGCACTTTGTTGCATTGCCGGTTAAAGAGTACAAGGTGATTGAATCGGATGAGTGGGAACCGATTCCGCCCATACCCCTTGAAAGTAAAGGTGTCCCAACACATGACTTTTCATTCTGTTGAAGAAAGAAAGGAAACATAAGTGCTGATAACATGCTGTCAATGGACTTGCTGGCAGCCTGCCTGGGTAATGATCTTGTATGGTGTGGGGGCTGAGGGTTCCTTATTGCCAACTAAAAGCAGCAAAGGTAGTTTGATCATAACGCTCGCTGTGCTCTTAGGGGTAATATGAGAAGACCCGGTTGTGTGTGTGTACACGCATACACCTTGCACATTTCTGCTTATTGATATCTGTGATATCCTCTCTCTCACTCCCTCTCTGTCTTGCTTTCCCTTTCTCCTTCTCGATCTGTCTCTCTCTCTCTCTCTGTCTCTCCTTCTTTCTCACTTGCTCTCTCATACTCTCCCTCTTTCACTCTGTTGTCTGACTTTCCTCCTCTCTCCCCCTCTCTGTCACTGTGTCTCTTGCTGTCTCCCGTTTTTTTTTCTCTTACTGTCTCTACTATGACTCTTCCACTCTCCATCTCTTTCTCCCGCACACTGTTCCTCTCTCCTTCCTTCTCTTTCTCTCAAATCAAATCTCACTCTCCCTCTCTTTCTCTCTCGCTGTTTTTGTCTCCCGCTCTCCCTCTCTTTCTATCTCACACTGTTTCTTTCTCGCTCTCCATCTCTCTCCCTATCTCTTTCCCCCTCTCTTGCTTTCTCTTACACTGTTTCTGTCTCGCGCTCCATCTCTCTCCCTATCTCTTTCCCCCTCTCTTGCTTTCTCTCACACTGTTTCTCTCCGTCTCCCTCTCCTTGCTTATCGCTTTCTTTCGATGTCTTTCTCTCTCCCTATCTGCTGCTCCCTCTCCCTTCTCACTCTCTCGCTTTTGTCTGGCTCCAGTGCAGTAAGTGCCCTGGACAAATCTACTCCACTG
>OMKY01088930.1:0-15111 GCA_900302395.1 Bregmaceros cantori | reverse complement strand
GGAACAGCGGCTGAACCTCTACAACAAGAGCTACCCGGAGCACCGCCCGGGCTACCTCCACCACCACCATCAACATCACCACCACGGGAAGACGCTCATTCACCCGCCCACCAACGAGCCCCTGCTGGATGAAAAGTACCGCATGATGGAGCAGGCGGGGGACGCACCTCCGACTGTGGTGGGACGCCTGTCAGAGGCCTGACGGGGGACACCGTGGTAGGCGATGGTAGAGGACTTGGGCCGCCCCCCTACCGATCAAATGCACCCTGGCGAGCCAGAACCAACGCATCGTCCACGCATTGCACACGGCTAGACGGTACATTGGATCTGGGCCAAATCAGGCAGACGTCGACCGTATGCGGGCTGACGAATCCAATTATTCGAGTCAAGACGTGGGCGGAGTTTGGTATTGGCGACGCGAGGCTATCCTGGCGAACCAGAACCGACGCATCGCACATCGCTAGGCGTTCGGAATCAATCGACCAATCAGCGCGGACGTGGGGGGGGAGTTTGTACGGGCTACGGGAGACGTGGGCGGAGTTTGGTTGTCACGCCTCCACACTGCTTGTCCCACCTACTGCGCTGTGACTGGATAACACGGTTTTGATTGACACGTTTGTGTTTTGTTTTTTACGTTCTCCGACCCTGGTTTTACCAGACCCAATGCAAGCGTCTAGTGTTGGTTGCCGCCTCCACGCTGCTCGTCCCACCTCCTGAGTAAAATGATTTGATTGACACTTTTTTTCACACATTTTTTGACCTTGCTCGCCGTCGGTACGGAATCAACCGACCAATCAGCGCGGACGTGGGGGGAGTTTGTACGGGCTACGCGAGAGGGTGGCGGAGTTTGGTTGTTACGCCTCCACACCACTTGTCCCACCTGCTGTGCTGTGACTGAATAACACAATTTGATTGACACGTTTTTAAATTTTTTTAGTCACATTTTCCGCCCCTGGTTTTACCAGACCCAATGCAAGCGTCTAGCGATGTGCACTGCGTGGGCGATGCATTGGTTCTGGCTCGCCAGGCTAGGATACACAGGGGCTTTCATCAGGTTTTTAGATATTTGGACGGTCTTGGTCTTCCAAGCATCATGTATTGGCATTTAATGGCAAATTATGACATGACGCCTAAATGGACGCTTATGAGGGCACCCATAGCCATCCATGACACACCGAGATATTAGAGCTGCAATCCATTTTTATATTTTCGCTATTTCCGCTTACCGCAGATTGCGCACTAATATTTCCATGTTAGTTTTATCAGCCTACTTACAAGCATTGGCTACCGTTTTTGGTATGACTCGACCAGGATTCGAACCCTGGTCCCCCCCTTCCAGAGTTGGACACTCTACTGCTAGGCCACTGGACTGGACTGCAACCGATTAATCGATGATAATTGATTAATCGAATAAATCTCCATCTAATTATTAATATTTGGAACAGTTATTACTAAACAATGGAACAGTTATTACTAACTGTTCCATTGTTTGCTCTATCCCGCGCTCAAATGTGTTTAATATATGCCATAGCCAGTCTTCATTCCCAGGGTCAAGGCAACACCCAAGTGTTATAAGCTATCACGGAAGAGTAGGCTCTTCTAAGTCAATAAGAAAATGAATATGCACAATCTGCAATACGTGGAGATAGTGAAACTTCAAAACGTCTTTGACAAATAATCGATTTAAAAGTTAAAAAATAAACAGTTTAATCGATTAATCAGCTGTAAAAATGACGGATTCATCGACGATCAAAAGTTTGTTAATTGCAGCACATCCAAATTTCTCCATTCGGCATTACCATCAGGTACACAATGGCTACATCTATACATTCATTCAGTTTAATCTTTTTTTATCGACATGTTCACTGCCAACAACCTAAATAAATACATTTTAAAAGCGTTCCAAGCGCCAGTGACAATTTTGATGGAAGCTTGTCAGCCGCAAAACACACCGACATGCACAGAAACACACACACAGACAGACAGACGCACCTCTCAGCACTGATGTATTCAGAGGCCGCGGGCGTACAACGTACTCCAGCCACCTGCACGTGGGTGATCTCTCTGACCTGAAGACCCAGGTTCTCTCCCTCTATGGTCACCCTGGTACCTCCTTCTCTGGGGCCAGTGAGGGGGGAGATCTTCACAGCAAACACACGTGCAAATAATAAATACAAATTCCCACTTCATACACAATGTGTATGGTTAAACAACTTGTCAATCAGTAAAATATTTGCACTCATCCACCAAATCGCCAAATATCTTAGCTAGGACACAGTTTACTACTCTTCTACAATTTTCATCTTTTGACATCTATGGGCGGTACGTTTACACTTTCAGTGACAACAGAGTTAGTAGAAATGATAATGTTGAATAAAAAGTAACCTTCCCAACCCTCTCTATACAATCACTAAACGACCCAGCTTCCCATCCTCACTGGAGTTTGAGCAATTTCTAAAATTAATTAACAATTATTTTAATGGATTTGTTGATGATTATTAAATATACAACAATTAATTTACCGTACTTACTGTGACACAAACTCATAAAGAGAAAAAGTCAGCATAACACTTTCGACAATAACAATGGCTAAATTCCTTGGTGATTAGCGATTACTTTTGTTGTCGATGAGTCAACCATTGATCAACTAATCGTTGCATTCCCAGTTATTCTATTATCAGAGGTGGCAAGTAACGAAGTACAAATACTTAAGTACTTAAGTTGTTTTTTCTTGTATCTGTACTTTTAGAAGGACTTCTCTCGCCTCTAACATTTAAATCCTGACACAGATATGGAGGGCACATCGGCACACGTTAACACTCACACACTCAGACGGACACTCAAACACGTTGCATAACTGTTGATCCTATAATCTGGAATCCGTTATATTGTGAATATTTCATATCCAACAGCTTTGTTTACAGAGCAAGTGGGGGAATGAGAGACAATAATAACGGAGCGCGAGAGAGAGCGAGAGCGCGCGCGAGAGAGGGAGGCGGACGATAAATTGCAATTCAAATTGTCGGCAATAGTACATTAGTGGCAGGAAGACACCTCGTGTTTTTGTGTGACTGAATTACATGTGTTGTATGTTGATAGCGACCGAGAGCAGCAGAGAAGCAGAGAAGTGCCCGAGAACATTTCCATGTATTGTCAAACAACAGTAGCAACGAGGAGACACATACAATTGCATATAAAGGTTGCATATAATGATCCCTTTAGGATCCTACTCAAGCTCCCTAGATACCACTTTATTTGTGGATTGTAACGTCCCCACCTTCCATGCGGTGCTGAGGAATTTTATGTGTACATTGCATTTATGTGCAGACTACTAGTGTCAAAGAACAGCTTGATTAGTACACTCGCAGACACAAAATAGAGTGACACCAGATCTATGTCCGAATTCTCCATGTACCCTATGTAGTGCACTGAAAGTATCCCACAATGCACCGCAAAAAGTAGTGAGCATCGCGTGTACCCTAGATGGAGCAATATAACCCATAATGCATTGCGAGACGTTTTATAATTATATTTTTTATAATTATATTATATAATAATTTTGACGGCGCTAACTCTACTGTCCGTTCTCGGCCGTTGCTGTTGAGTGCACTATATGGGGGGTAGGGAGTAGGGGTTAGGGAGCGATTTCGTACACAGCCTATGTTTTTATTTTTATCTTGTTGTTTTTATATGGACTAATGAGTCTGGAATACAGTAATCATTCATTCATATATGCATTTAGTGCAAATCACTTGAGCCCCAAATGGAACTAGTCATTGGTCAGTCTAGGGATTTTTAACTGGAGAGGACATGACAAAGAGAACAGGAAAAGGAACGATAAAGAGTGGAATGGAGAGAAATAGACAAAGAGTGAATGACAGAGAGAGAAAAGACAAACCTTGGTGATGCGCGGGTGGCTGCATCGCAGGTTGTGTCGTCCGTGGTGCATCCAGTTAAGTTCGGGGGCGGGGCAATGCTGGCGGAGCAGGCACTTCCTGTTGTCCACGCACCAGCCGCAGTCGAAGGTGGGCGGGGCTTTCAGACACTGGCCGCAGCTGGAACGCTGGGCCTCACACTTGTAGAGCAGAGCTGGGGTCACCCACGCACAAACACACACACAAACAAACACACACACACAACTATTGGTGGCAAAATCAAATATCAATATTTGCAAACATTCCGGTGGTGCAGTGGTTAGCATTGCTGCCTCACAGCTAGAAGGTCCTGGGTTTGAATTCCAACCCGGACAGGTCCTTTCTGTCTGGAGTTTACATGTTTTCCCCACGTCTGCGTGGGTTTCCTCTGGGCACTCCGGTTTCTCCCACCACTAAAAATATGTTCATTCAGTGCCTCTGGCCAAGTCACTGGCTCAGAATCTGGAGTTAGCCCATGCAGCTGCCCACCGTTCCTCAGGGATGGGTTAAATGCGGAGGAAGAATTTAACTGTACATGTATGTATGTGTGACAAAATAAAGTACCTTTACCCCATGATAATATGCGGAACTACGTACGTCATAAGCAGGGATGTCTACTTTCGTCTACGATTGATAACAACACAGAAAAATCGAGTCTCTTCGGCTTCACTCATATTATTACCAAAAATGTTGCCAACATCGCAACAATCATGGAATAATACACCGTCACTGACAAAATAAAGAATGATAAAGTGTACACATTTTTCCACAAACGATGTGTACGTAATGATCCGGATAATAACTGCCATGGTAAATGAATGGAAGTGCAGATGTGGCTGTTTAAGGGCATAGGAGAAAGACTACAATATGAATTATATCTGCCTTGCGCCATTGATGTTATGACACTGGCCGTTGTGGGGAACTAGAATTCCACCACAATTGCGTATTTCCGCCTAATGAACACGGAAGTCTGAAAAGGGGCTATTATTGGAAAGATGGCGTGATAGCATTGATAAGTGCTGAAACAGCACATGGTAAATATGTAACAGGTGGTGAGCTGACACTCTTGGGGGCAGCCCCTCTGCCTCAAATGACACACATAACATATATATATATATATAACCCCTGGTGCACCTTCGGATAATTAGAGGAGTGATCACCAGGCAGACGACCATGAAATTGATGGATTGAATTTTGATTTTCTATCAACGGCAGTCAACGCTAAATCTAGATTAATCTAAATGAAAGTAACCCTTACATTCCTTGGCAAGTTGTGAATTCTGTTTCCTTTGCATATACAAAGTATAGGGTGGATTTCCCTAATGTGAGCCACTGCCGAATGTGGGTCATCTACATTCCAGTGTCTAATGGTAAAAGCAAACTATGGTAATGTGTGATGCAAGACATAGCCCCCATTAGGGCAATCCACCCTACTTTAAATTACTTTAATATTACATTCTGTCACTTGATGTCTTCATCAGGGCTTTGAACCGGTTCAAGGAACGAAAACAAACTTTTTGTATTCTTCAGGGAAAAGAAACGAAACCGGAAAAGTTATTATTTTTTATGTTCGGGAACAGGAAAACGTATTTGAAATGGTAACCGGTTAATACCAGTTTTATTTTGTTCCTCAAAGTTTTTGTTGAAACACTGCCGTGCGCCTTCCCTTTTCAGCCACGCCCTCAACGAGCGTTGACTTAAATTGAAACACCGCCTGGCACAACTTGTGCCAAGCTGACAGGAACGAAATTAACCGTTCCGGGAACAATATTATTTCAGTTCTAACTGGTTCAGGAACATCAGTTTATTGGTGGAACTCATAACCGGAAACGTTCTGTTTCTTTTCGGAATGAAGCGATTGGGAAAGAATATTGGATCAAAGCACTGGTCTTGATTATTTTGCATGTCGAGTCTGATACCATGAAAAATTGTGTATAAGTGCTATGGTCACTTGATGGCAGCAATCCATGGTGTGAAATAGGAGGACACTGCTACACAGTAAACATTGACGACTCGCCGTGTCACAGGCCCACGCGGCCTTTGTCCGCACAGATGCAGACGCCCGTCCGTTCACGGACGTGCCGGAGGTGCTGTACAGAGTTAGCCAGTGTTAATTTTTTTACTCAATTTCAAGAGGAGTTAAACACTATGGAAAGAGTTAATTTAACACCAAATCCGATAAGGACCAAATACACTCAGACAAGGTGTTAAATTTGATTGAAGTGTTGATTCAACACAGCAACATTTACTGTGTACCGTACTTACCTTTCATAGTAGTGGGCTTGTCGATGGCAAAGTCTCCGTCCCAGACGATGGAAAAGTCCACAGCCATGTTCCCTGTCTCATCCCCTTCGTACCAGTACTGCAACACACCGCAAATTAACATTCATTATAGACCTTAATTAAGGTTGTGGGTAAGCCACCGTCGTCGACGGCTCTGCTGCTGATATCATTAGCATAAATTAACGGGATTTCACCTTCATTAGCGCGGGGGGGGGAGGGCTAGATAAGCTAGCCTCGTGCCAGTCCTATTGCACGACCGCGGTTAACACCAATTAACATATAGCTCCAACAGGCGGCGCTCCCGCATAACCTTGCCTCCTCCCGCAAAGAGGTCTACGTTCGACAAATATTGTGTGCACGCGCAGCCGCGCATAGAACCCTGTATCAGCAAAAACACTGAAACTTGATTAACTGTTCACTCCCTCTCCCTAGATCTCTCTCCCGCTCTCTCAAACGTGTGCATACACGCGCGTACACGCACTCAGCCTAGGTAATTATAAAAATGAAAATTTGACTTTTATGCAGACTAGCAGAAACTGCCGCCGCATATGCGTTACTGCTCGCAGCTCATGTTTATGTGGGATGGTGAATGGATGTGCATGGTTGTGTGGGTGTTTCTGTGTGTGTTTCTGTGTGTGTGTGCATGGCCACACACGTGTGTGAAATGTCTGAGTATGTGTGTGGCCACCTGTAACTTTATAGCCTGGCGGGCCAGAACCAACGCATCGTCCATGCATCGCACATCGCTAGACGCTTGCATCGGGTCTGGTAAAACCAGGGTCGTAAAATGTAAAAAAAAAATGTGTCAAACAAATGGTATAATCCAGTCACAGCACAGCGTGGCGGTGTGGCAACCAAGCTCCTACTACTACTTGCGTAGCCCATACAAACTCCACCCACTTCTGCGCTGATTGGCCGATTTATTCCGTACCGACGCAGAGCCTGATTTTCCCAGACCCAATGCAAGTGTCTAGCGATGTGCGATGTGTGGTTCTGGCTCGCCAGGCTAGCAACCTTTAGTTGCTTCTATCTCCGCCCCGGTCTTAGCCCCGGGTCCGAGGGGCTAACCAATGAGAATAAGTACAGATGCAGGAGTGCACGCATGCAGCTAATATAGGTATCTATCGACTCGGCTAAGGTCAGGAAAGAACATTTCATTGCAAATTTTCAGTAGTTTTTACTTTAAGCCGTTGTCCACACTGAACTGGCATAAGACCGAAGCATCGCTCACTCAAACCTCCTGTCTTTCTCCTGACTGAACCCATCTGTGTGTGGATGTGAGTCTTGATGTAAAGATGTCTGGATTTATGACATATTCGTGTGTGTGATGCACGTGTGTGCGTGTTTATGTGATTGTGACACAACCTTGACACAAAGTCAAGGAAGCGACTGTGTGTGTATGCCCGTGTGTGTGTTCACGTGAGTGCCCGTGTGTGTGTGTGTGTGTGCGTGTGTGGAATGTATTGGTAAGAAATTGGGTGCATGCGTATGTTCACGTGTGTTTGTAATTATGAAGTCTAAGCCCTCTTCAAGATGAATGTAATGTGCATGTGTGTGTGTGTCTGAATCTGTATTTGCAGCCAAATTCAATATTGATCTGCATTAGTAACCACGGCAACCTGTTAACCTATAAGGAAATCAGCATACTGTGTGTGGATGTGCGTGTGTGAGTGCGGTCATGTCAGTCACGTCAATACATTTTGTGACCCTCAACCTTTCCTTTAACAGCATCTGCTCCCTTACACACACACACACACACACGCATACACGCGCGCACACACATGCATGCATACACGCACATACACAACACACACACAGACATGCACTCGCACACAGGCAAGGGGTCATATTGCTGATGACTTAACAAGATTCCATACGGTCTCCTTGACAACCAGATGGGACACAGAAGGGACGAGAGGAGTGAGAGGAGAGCGAGAGTACAGAGATGACACAGTGAGGACTTGTAGAGTCGAAATAGAGAAAAAAGTGTGGATGGGTGATCAAATGAACGGCGCATTGGTTTTCAATTGAGCCTCATTTCAAATAGAGCATTGACAAATATTCCCATGGGTGGATTACTTTTATAAACATGCCGAGCAGCGCCGCGGGTCCGCATACTCTCTCTGCCTTTTCTGCAATGTCTCCTCCTCCCCCTCAACTCTTCATCCCAGTTTCCGATTTAATCCTGTCACTTTTTCTCTCAGTAAAGAATGAAAAACGGCACTTCGCCCCCAAAACTGAGACCTACTATGTAGGTGCACTGAAAAAGCAGAGGCAATAATTAATATTTGCATAACATAACATTTTGCACAGCAAATAATGGTCAGGTTTTTCAGCACCAAGTGAAGTCATTTGCATGCTTTCATGGCCTTCAAAATGGTGTTTTCACTAGCCAGCTTTATGACGGAACATCTGAATTTGGGAATTGCGGTGTCATTTTTATGGTAGAAATAAGCTTTTGACCAGACATTCCATCTATTGTTTCCAGATGAAAGGATTAAACACAGTAATACGCTGTGTTCCCTTGTTGAGTTCTTCAGTTTTGTGATTTTCAGCAACTACTTAATGACGACAATAATGACTGTTGAAAGGTAGCCACTAACCACCATTCAATCGTATGAGACACATGTTTTCTATTGTCAGTCAAAAATACCAAACTATTATCTGAAGTATAGATTGCAAAAACATATCACTCATTATTTCAATTAATGAAACAATGTTTCAGTGTTATTGGTGATGTAAATATAGATTATTTTGGATTTGATCATTCATTGATTAATCTGTTATTCATTCCTTTAAAACCGGAACGATTATTAACCTAAAACGTTGAAAATGTTACGGGTCCTGCTGGTAGTTGTTTACAACTACCATTGAACATGCAATATGGAAGTTTGGATGTGTGGGTGCATGTTAAAGGTACGTGCTTGGTGGAACTGGATCCCAAGGAGAGTGTTGTGGAACTCTCACAGTACGCCAGAGATACTGGCCGAATAACATGAGTAAAGATTGGACTCACGAAGATAATTTAGCTCTAGACAGAATGACCATAGGAGCGACTCCGTGCGAACCAGCTAGGACTGGCGCCCAGCGCCTTGAGGGCATAGCGCCCTCTATCTTCAATCTCAGGCAATTTGAAGTGGTGCCGAAGCGCCACTGGTAACAGAAAATACTGATATTGCAATATTGCTTTTAATTTTGAAATGATGTATCTCGCCTTTCCATTTCCCTTTAGGAGGTTATACTCCTCCTACCAAGCCATTGCCTTAAATAAGAATACTGTTCTTAGCATTTTTGCCTGGAAAATAAAGGTTCTTCTACTACTACTACTACTTAGAGGTGCTCTCCGACTCATTTACCGTTCCTGATTCGCCGATCCTGATCGAGTCCCGATCCTTGGAAAGAAGTCTGAGCGGCCCCCGATCATCTGAGGATCGGAGCACCTCTACTACTACTACGACCACCACTACATCTCCACTTATTGCAGATTGCACCCAGTGCTATTTTTGTATTAGCATGAAGGAGCCTAATCTTCAGTGCTAAATAATAGCATCGTTTTTCACCCAAGCTTACTTGTATTGTGAATGGTGACCGGCATGGGGAGCAACATGTTCCGATTTGAGTGCTCCGCGGTAAACTTACCGGAAATACAGGCATGTGATTTCACATCACTAAGTTGCCTGCCAAAATACCACATGACGCTTTTGATAAATACAATAAATAATGGAAGCCAGTCTGTGACCGTTCACTATAAACAAAGAAGGATACAACTGAATATCGTAAGTGCACCACCTGGGTACTTGCGACTTGGAACAGCGCTATACACAAGTTTTCAAAGTGCTGATGTGTGCAAATTGGAACAGGCCTATATATTAAATATGGTGGATTTCCCTAATGTGGGCCATTTTTTGTGAAATGTAGAGTTGAGCTTATTTCTAGACCCCTTACCATAGTTTGCTTTTACAATAGTTTCACTGACATTCATTAGTTAAGGGAGGAGCCAGAGCCACTGGAGCTGTTCCACTCTTTAAGTGTCCCACATTAGGCAGTGGCCCACATTAGGCCAATCCACCCTATGTTTCGGTGGAGGATGGAACAAACCGCTGAAACAATTAATTGTGTCCATTTTATAGATTATTTAATTGGCAATTAATTTATAATTGATTTTCACTGATTAATGGATTAATTGGTTGCAGCTCGAGTTACTATATATTTTTTTGTTCCCGGGAGGCATTATCGCTGGTCAATTTATATGTGCCATCATGTTATGGGCCATAAAAATTGATTTATCCTGAAGTTAATATAGTGTGATTCCTATTGAGGGCTAAAAACTCTATCCATGGGTGGTAAGAGCTGAACAGTAAAAGTATCATTTTGTTATTCAGGGGAAAAAAACCCATTCCCTAATATGAGCTTGTGAACGGGAACGCTCACACCTCCACCCGCGCACACACAGATACTAAAATGCATGCACACTCACAAGAAAAAAACACATAAACTGTGCGATTTCTTGCTAGTCTGCAAAAGCGACAAATTTTAATTTCTATAATTACTGTGTGTGTGCGTGTGTACGTGTGAGAGAGAAAGAGAGAGGGAGAGTGATATGAAGAAAGGACGAGAGAGCGAAATAAAGAGCACTTAATCAAGTTCACTTTTTGCTGAGGCTCTCTCTCTATCTTGCACACACAAACCCAGTCACTCACACACACACACTCAACACACACACTCAACACACACAAACAAACAGCAACTCAACGTGTCAACACACACTTGAGTCAATCCCGCACACAGATAGAAGACACATAAACAGCGGGTGAGAAACCCTAGCTTCCATCAACACCAGCGCACCATCAGTTTCCCCGCACTGTCTCTGGAGTCTGGAGTGACTGATACTGCCCACGGCAGTTTGACCGTAGAAATACAATAGAAGATGCAATGGGGTGTGGCCAACGCTATGGAAGTGACTGAAGGGTGCAGTGAAGCATAGAGCCATTATGGAAAACTCTAGAAGAGGTGGTGCAGTGGGCCACCTTGTGGTTTTTTTTTTTTAGGTTGATCCTGGACTGCAGGGGCCCAGCAAATCAAAGTATTATAGCCAGGGACCGACTGATAGCTGTTCACCAACTTGCACTTTACAGCAATTTTCTTTTAAATTTAGAACTGCTATGATTATAAAGTGGATCTGCATTGGAGTGACAGATTCTTACTTGTACCAATGAATTTATTTAACACTTAGATTTTTCAACATTGTGTCCCACCAGTTGAATAGTCCTGGCCTTTAGTGTCTCATCGCCATCCTAGTGACCTCAGTAGACGTACTGGTATGTGTCAGGAATGGATTGCCACGCTTTCCCCAATAAAGCAAGAAAAATCAGTCATAGCTGAGTGTCTGCACGCACAAGACAGACACATGTCTGTACTAAACATTATGGATGCATCGCACCACTGAACATATCACCGAATACAGCTGTTTCTTTGGTGATCTGAATCTATTTCAAGCTGTGGTTATTTGATACCAAAAAAGATGGAATGCAAATGCAAATAGAACTTGAGACAAGTCAAAAAAGTTAAGAATCCTGAATGAGAAATATTTAGGGTGGATTGCCTTAATGTGGGACACCTAAGCTCCAGTGTCGCTAGCCCCTCCCTAAATTAATGAATGCCAGTGAATCAATGGTAAAATAAAACTATGGTAACATTAAGTTCAACTGTTCAACAGTTGAACTGTTGAACAGTACGTTTCATTGTCCCACATTAGCCAACTGACTGTCCCACATTAGGAAGTTGCAAAAAAAGGCCCACATTAGGGCAATCCACCCTACAGCACACAGCTGTTCTTTGTTAGCGTAGCAAACAAAGTACCGCTGTGCGTAGAGTGAGTGCCCACACGCAGTAAACAGAGGAATGTATCGACTCGGCTAAGATCAGCAACATAGGTCAGTGTTTTTTTTTTCACTTCCAACACTGATCCGTCATCATAGCCTCGATCCACTAGGCCACTGGGGTGGTAAAAATGGAAATGTGTGTGTTGCGTAAATGAGTCTTTGGGCGTTTCCTGCGCTGCATAGTTCTATGAACGACCCCCTTGGGGGTCCAACTCTCTCTTGACAGTTACCCACCCAGAGGGACACTTGGTGGGGTTAGGACCACCCAGTGGGATCGCTGGAGGAACCGGAGCCACCCTCAGAGATGGAGAAGGCTGAGGCAGGTTTGGAAGATAGAGATCCTGTTCCAAATCACATTCTTACTTTTTTCTTTTTATGGTGTTTTCTTGTAATTTAAATTGTATATTTTACTCATATTATTATCTATCTTCAAGGCGGTGTCTGCAGAGTTTTAAAATGCGTTATATATACAAAGTAAAAATTACTATAAATCACAAGGTAATATAAAGTACGAGAGATAAGTTCAATGTTCAAGATCCAAGTCACTTTTTTAAATACTATTTTATCGAATGGATTATTGCTCAAGTCAGCATTAATTGAGAGATTTGTATTCGACACCTAATGATCCATAAATCCATAGTTAATAATTAACTATTCCATGTTTGCTGAGTTAAAATAGGCAGTAAAAATATGAATAGTTAAATGCTCTTCTTAGGTCGCATTCACAACTGCACCGGACGCTAACAAAGCATTTATATTGCAAGTCGTTTTGTTGATTTAATTTTGTTAGTTTTATTGCCATTGACGTTGAACTATTTTTGAGCTATTAACACGCCAGGTTGTGCATGCATCCTATTCTCGATGCTCCTTAACGCAATTTGAAAAACAACGTTAAAGTCACTTCCGAAGTTCTTATTTATTCCTTTCTAGCCAACCAGGTCTTCTTTGCTTCGTTGCTAACACTGAGTTGCAAAACAACGGCATCTATCACTCACCTACGGTGGAAGGTGCGCAGCATTGAAAACATTGTGAACGCAGGCTCTCAATCTCAATCAATTAAAAATGCAATCGATACGGCACCTTCACTGAGTGGTGCGGGCCCTAGTCCGAAACTTTAGATGTGAAAGCCACCATAGACACAGAAACACACACCAAGGCAAATCAAGCGCTTACATCACTTGTGCATCTGCGGGAGGAGGTAGTTAATGCTAGAGGATCGGCCTCGGGTGTAAGCCACGCCCCGCTCATTCGGCAACGCGTCTGAGCGTTCATGGAAACGATCGAAGGTTGACACTTCAAATGTGTCAAATGTGCACTATTGATACACACCTCAATTTAAAAAAGTATATAGGTGGTAGAAATTGTCCATATCGAGAATATAAAAGAAACCGCAGCACACGTGTGTAGGTGCGCGTGTGTCGTTTTGCCTGTGGTTGTGTGTGCGTGCGTGTGTGCACACGCGGCGAATGTAAACAATTCCAGAGAGCAGCGCCATTTCCTCCTGAAATGAGGAGGTGTACTCCTCCCTTGGAAGCAGGCTTCCAAGCCTGACGTCACAATCTCGTTCCTAAACTTTTTGATACCAGCCCACACATTTCTTTTTCATCACAACATTCATACGTACCGAGGTGTTCTGGCACTGGATGCAGGAGGAGTTGAAGCGCACGGCGGGCACGCGCTGGGTCGCACCCTGGATACTGAACACACACTCGTAGTTCTTCTGACCCGACTGGGGCTGGGGCAGGTTCAGAGCACGCAGCGTGATGGGCCGTACCACCCCGGCCGGAACCAGGATGTCCCCAGCCGGGAGGATCTGGGGACATCCCTGTGTGGAAAACATGGATTGTACAATGTTAGGAAGATGAATTTCTATGTTATTAAATATGCCTTTTACAGTGACGATTACCATGTAATTACCATGCAATTACATATTAATAATGTACAACAATATAGATTACTAAGTACTTAAGTACTTAGATAAGTATTGTGTAGTTACAATTGAGTAAATACATTGTGCGTTTATATATATATATATATATATATATATATATATATATATATATATATATATATATATATTACTACTTTGTAAATACAATGATGAGCAACGTTATTGTTGTTACCATGTAATGACTTGGTAACAATGTGTTTTTACTAGGTAATTACTATATATTTACATGATAAATACTATGTAATTACATGGTAATTTGCATCACTGTAAAAGGAAGGTTACCAAAAACAGGTTCGAAACAGGTCATGTTTTGTAGGTCATAATGTGACATTCTCGATGTTCTATGTGTTCTATGTGTTCAACGTGCATTGCTGTGATAAGAAATGTACTTATCTGTTTGCTATATGAGGCTGTTTGATCTGTCCATCCTCATATATTTTGGGTTTCAATGAACCTCTGTCGTTCAACCGTGTTTCCTCCACATCTAAAGTCACCAAGGCTACTGGATATCGCCTTTGAAATATCCACAACATTTAGAGAGAGTCTATACACTATGCTGGAGACACTTTATAATTTGCAATTTCCAACATCAAATAAAAGTATAGAATAATAGTGGATTATTAATTTATAACAGTGGATTAAAAAACACACATAGCCGTATGAATCGTAATAATGACATGCTGGCATGAATGAAGAACATCATGACGTTAGTGAATGCTTCTCACCGTTACAATAAAATACATTAATAAGGTATAATAAAAATCAATTCATAACACTTTAGATCAGAACATAGGTTGATAGACTCAACATATAGACCTCTGTACATATAAATAATATAACGATGACATGTTCATTGTTTTAGAATGACTGACAGAAAATCCATCTGCTCCTCATCAGGAGCCCAGCAGGAAGTGGACACAGACAGCAGACCATCAGCCACTGTGTGTGAGTGTGTGTAAGTGTGTGTGTGTGTGTGTGTGCGTGCCTGTTTATGTGAATATAAAGTTGTTTAAATGCCTGTATGTGTGCAGGGTGCTTGATTGTGTGTGTGTTTCTGTGAATAATACAATTGTTTCGCTTT
>OMKY01088929.1:14803-25257 GCA_900302395.1 Bregmaceros cantori | reverse complement strand
CCTCTCAGCATCTCTTTCTCTTGTGTATTTGCGTGAAGATGTGTGTATT
Organism: Bregmaceros cantori; assembly: GCA_900302395.1. NCBI lineage: Eukaryota > Metazoa > Chordata > Actinopteri > Gadiformes > Bregmacerotidae > Bregmaceros > Bregmaceros cantori. The sequence goes on along the minus strand of OMKY01088929.1, from coordinate 25,208 downwards.
TTAAATGTTTGCATGCGCATGAAGAGTTTGTGTCTGCGCGTGCATCTCTGTGTTAAGCATGTATTAAAGTGTGTGCGGTGGATGTGTGTTGAAGAGGAAGCGGTAATGGCCTGTGTGTGTGCGCATGAAGGGAAGGGGGCGGGTGTGGTGTGTGGCGTGGCACTTGAGGGATCCCGGGAGACGAGAGCCGACAAGGACTGCGCGAGCGTCACCGGTGGTCAGTGCTCAAATCAAACGGTCGGCCACCGAAGCGCAGCAAGAGCTTATGCTCTCCGGCTGGCGTGACGACGGGCCGTCAAAGTGACACCTTCTCCCTTGGCTGCGTAGCCTGACAAGGAGTTCTCTCGTCTAGGAATTAGCCACACGTTGCCGCGAGCGCCTGGCCAATTTGTACAGTTCTGAATAGATTTGATACTCAATAGATTAGATACTGCCCCTCCCCCCTCCATCCCCCTTCCCTTCCTCGATTGTCAATGCCCTGAGGATACACGGGGGGGGGGGGGGCTTGGAATGGTTGAACAGATGAAATAACAAACAAGACGCACCCTGACGTGATGTTGTTCACAAGTTATTCGTGTGTGGTGTTCATACAAGGGATTTAACGGACTTCATGACAGAAATTCCCAAAGTGTGCTGGCCTGCACAGCACTGGCTGCGGGCAACAATTAGTCCCAGTAGGAATCTGCAAAGTAAAATGTTTTCCGTGGTTGACAATCCTGATTCCGTGGAGACTAAGAAATTGACATTGATTGAAAGTCAGTATTCAGTGGCCCTTTGAAATTGCCGTGTCGAAACTGTCATGAGATCATCTCCTCTCAAGTATGCTGCAGATCTGCTTTCCCACTCAGTCATTGGCTTTCAGACTAACCCTGTCAAAATTGTTTTAAAAATGGCGCTAAAACCCCCAAAATAACTTAAAAAAAAAATAAAAAGACACTTCTGCTCACACATGATTGCACTGCAAGGAATGGATCTGAACATAGAAAGTTCTGGTTTGTTGCCCTATACCCGTAACTGCCTCCAAGTTGACATGCCTGGTAGTTTTTCCAGAAAAAACAAATTTTACATCATATACTATAGATATCATCATCATTTGACCATGTTTGAGACAATGGATTGTACAATATCTTTCCAGCAGTTACGATCCAGCATCACCGGTTTCTGGTCACGTGCGTTTAAATCAAATGTCTCTTTGGTTCCCATAGAATTAGTGAGGAAATTAACTCTAAGGCTGCTCGAAGACAATGACCCGCAAATTGCACTCTCCTTTTCCCGACACCACTGGACACTGGAGGGAGATAACCGTAGATGTCATATTTAGTTGGATATACATATAGATAACGCTGTATGCTAAACTGCAGGTATTATGTGTGTGTGTGCAAGCAGAAGGTCCCTAGCATAGCGATGCAAAGCGAGATTTTGAAGGAATATGTAGTAGGATTTAGAACAAAAACAAAGTGTACCGATAGAGAACCATTGCACTGTATGTGTGTGCGTGTGTGTGTGACTGATGGCTCACCTTGCATCGCAGAGCAAATGCTTTCCAAATGCATCAAAATGCTGGTAAGCCACTGTGAAATCTGAACATTACATCTGTCGCTAGATAAGTCTGTGTGAGTGCGTGTGTCTGTGCATGTGTGAGTGAAAAACACAATATTTGGGAATTCAGGTCTTCCCTACTTATGAAGAATAGAGGCATTAAGGTGTACGATGTCACAAGGCGATTAGTGTGAATGCAAACGCATAATGTTATTTACCCATCCCGACTGAGGCAACACCCGTGTGCCTGAGCAACCGTAATCACATTATTATCACCGTGCTTTGTGCAGATCGCAATGAATCGAGGGCGGGGAGCGGAGTGGGTGGAGGGAGTAGGCGAAAGAAAAGGGGGGAGGGTTAAGACACATGTCCGTGTTATGAGAAGGTGCACAAGGACGCAACATGGGGGGATTTGGCAACGCTGTGCCGAACGTCTGTTTGTGTCTGTTAGAGCGGGAGTAGAGCAATGTGCACGTGTGTGGGTGTGTGTTAAGTGGGCACCTACGAGCGATGCTAGCTCGATCAAACGTTTTCTCTTTTCTCATTTGAGTACCTCATTTTTCTCCAAAGTCTTGTTTATTTTTTTTGGAAGATGTGTGTGAAACGGTGAAAAAAGGAAAAAAAGTAACAAAAAAAAAAAAAAAACGTACCTGCTTATGCACACGCCTACAGACTCGGCTCGACAAACTCACTCGTTCACGTTGCTCACAAAGAAGGTATCTTATCAACATGCACAGTTGTGGAGTTTGTCGATTGTACGAGAAGGCGTGTGAGGAGGAGGCAACATCGGAGTTGAACAAACAAGTCTCTCCGACTCTACCTCCATCTCCCTCTCCCCCCTACAGCAGCAGGCAACACAGCCAGCGAGAGAGAGAGAGGCGGCAGCCGAACGCTGCGGGGACGGACGACTCCAAACAACTCACAAAGCGCGGCACAGTTTATCACAATAGCTTCATTGGTGTGAGCAGACGCGGCTGCTACTTCTTGGGGGCCGGGAGATAAATAACATGAAAACATTCTCAACATCCGTTCCAGGTTATCATGAAAAAAATAAAGGAGAAGCACATGCTTTTTTTGTTGTTGTTGGAAGCAACAACTTTGGTACGTTTTCTTACTTCTTTAAGCCCCGAGGGAGGATGTTAGGATGTAGGAAGAAAAAAACACTAACCCACTCCGGCATCATGAATGGCAGGCAGGGACTACTGTATACTTCTCAGATAGGCCTTCCAGCAGTTTGTCTAGTTTAAGGCTCCAAGTATCGAATATTTTAGTAATATATGTTTTAATTCTAATCGATTATTCAGGAAAAATTATATGCAAAAAGCAATTATGAATGTACAATAGAGAATAAGATATTTCACTAAATATTGAATGACCACGTAATTTGCGTTTTCCGTTTTTATTTCACCTTGGGGCACAAGAGCTGTGACTCGCTTCCACAAAAACTGACTGCAAAACCGGCAGACACCTCGCCTTCAGTTGGAGTAAAACGGAAAAATAACTTGAAATACCAAATACATTTCCTATATGGAGAGGGGGTGTTGAATATGTGAGGATATTTTGATCCAAGCGCACATTTAAAACCTTCTGTGCAACCTCAAAAAGGCAATTATTCGATATTGATTTGACTCGATTACTTGAGTACCTCGAAGAATTGTTTCAGCCCAAGTGTGGTTCATTCTTGTTCACAAAATCTCTGGTATCATAATGGAGAGTGAGTCAGATCAAACTAGCCAAAGTTCATTCCCGATATTTAGTGCCACTATTGCATGTGTGTTTTCAAATTAAGGAACATGCAGAAATGTTTTCCAAGTAAAATGTGACCCCACAAGAGGTTTAGTGTAGAGCCGCTGCTCCTTTCCATTGGTTAGGATGGCTCCTGGACGTCCTCCTTCAGGACATATCCAGCTGCATTAAGCAGGGTTGAGAAAGGGGAGGATACAAATCAAGTCATCACAGCACAATAGGTGCCCACTCTGCCTCGTACAAAGCTCCGCCTTCACAGGGCTCTGATTGGACCGAACAAATTACATCAGTTGGGATTCGATTGGGTTCTGGCTTGGCAGGCTAGGAAAGACGCAGATCACAGTCTTGGCTGGCATGAGAACATCTCACGATCCCACCGAATCAGCTAGAAAACTTGTCCGGGGTCTGGGTAGTCTAGGCTTCCTCTTGCTCAAGCTGGTGTCCCACGAACTGACCCGTGATAAGCAGAACAACTAGGTGAGTTATCAAGCAAACTTATGCTTTGCACATATTCAGATACAGTGAGCTCATTGTCCTTGGCTACGTTATTCCATCCTCTTGTCGGAACCAAGGGTGCCATCAATAGACACAATCATATTGAGCCTAGTACCTAGATGATTCCATCGGGTGGTATACATGATACAGACATGTCACATTAGCCAGCTAAAGTTGGCATCTACCTGTGTATCGGGGGCAAAAGCTGCTTAGAACCAATCTATGGAGAATCTACAGCCAAACATACCGGCCTAATTGCCACAAGAAATAGAGATTAGGAAACAAGTGGTCATACACCCGCTGGTGGGTAGGCAGAGTCACCGGCCAGCCCACCCACAAGGAAGTGATAAAGCAGTGGCGTCACATTGCCAACAGGACGCCAGCTCATGAAGAAGACCGCAGAACGGCAGCCAAAACTATTGAGGTATTTAAGAACCTTAACCCTGTCATTTAAAAATAGCCTACAAGTATAATATACCGGGCAAATGTCTAGCATGCTACGATGGGGAGTAAGGTCCACTTGAACCAAGTGACTTGATGTCAGTCAGTCAGAGTAGCCATACAGTTTACACTACTTTCTGTGGCTGTGGAAAAAAATGAATTGAAATCAGTTCACTTAAACATATAAAAAAAAAACGGATGATTTTCCCTGCTTTATTGCCTCACTGCTCTACAGCACCTAATGCACCTCGCACTGTGCGCCGCCAGCACTAACGGTAGCATCATCGCGAGCATTAGCAGCACCAGCACGGCGAGGCTCGCGCTCCGCTAGGCCGTCATCTCCAGAGAGCCGCGGCCATATGCTCGGTACTGGTGCAAAACTGGCGGCAAGTTAATTTTCTGACAAAACATCGGAATAAATGTGACATGCAAACAAGTGGTGCTCAACCAGCCTGAACGCGAGAGCCGGCTGGAGCGCACACACATACGCAGGCAGGCATGCGTGAATGATGCATGCACAATTTTGTATGTGCTTTTAGTGTTAGTACAGCTCTCCCTGTCACACATACACACACACACAGCCAGCACAACACAGATCAATATCACCATACCGTTTAAAATGTGAAATTAAAGGAAAAAAATATATCTTTGAGACATCATTCTTTTTTTTTTTACTCCTCCAATACCGCAATGAAAAAGGTAGGGAAAGGAAGGAAAGACAAATAGACCCAGAAGTAGATGAAATATATATTTTAATATTTTCCACTTTAACAACTACAAGATTGGTGCCTGACTGGAAGCAGGTAGGGTGGATTTCCATGATATGGGTCACTGCCTAACGTGGGACACCTAAGTTCCAGCAGCTCTTGCTCGTCCCTAAACCTAAGAATGCCAGTGAAAATATGGGAAAAGTAAACTAACAGTCAACACTACATGCCACTCTTTCACCTTAGGCAACTGATTGTCCCACATTAGGAAGCTACAAAAATGGCCCACATTAGGGCAATCCACCCTACCGATAATGTTTGGTTCGCATCTGCCAACTCGGTAAGCTCAGACTGCGACCGTGTCATCAGGACGGCAGAGAAAAGTATTGGTGCCCCTCTACCCACCATCCCCAGTCTATCCCCAGGCAGAACCACCTTTTCACTCTCCTTCCTTCAGGCAGGCACTATAGAGCCCTGTATGCTAAGACCTCCAAACTTAAGAACAGTTTCTTTTCACAGTGCAGCAATGGTCACATGTGACACAAGAGAATTAAGACTAACACTGGCACACACACTAAAGTGCTGACCACAACTGCCGTTTATGGTACCAATTACTTTGTTTCAATATTACATTGCACTCCATTGTATTTAGTGTTATTAGTAGTATTGTGTGTTTTTCACCAGGGAGTATACTGTTCCCAACTTAAATTTCATGTCTGTGTGCAACGGTTCTTTGAAAAGTTTCTCCTCTGTTTCATGAGTTCTAAGGTGTTGTACCAAGCTGATGGTCAATAGAAAATGTACTTGAAAAAGTGAGGCTCTACGTTAACAGAGCCCCAGGAGAAAATGCACAAGACTATGGGGGAAGTAAAAAAAGTAAAACTTTAAAGCAATGCAATCTGAGAACATAAAAGTTATCCTTCAAATTAGAGGTTATCCAGGCCAAAGATAACACAAGAGAAGGTTAGGAGGGGCCAGTCAGGTAAAGGTGAGCCCAAAACAGAGGCTCTGGGTGGGGGGGGTGAAGGAGGGCACCATTTGAACAAGAATTACTGCACAGGAAGAAAAATAAATATTCTTTTCATAGATTCCATGGGTCTAGAGTTCACACATTACGAGACCCACATGTGGGAGGGAGCAATAACAGAGTACAAGGATGTAAAGAGACAGATCAACTCTCTCTGTCTGTCTGTCTGTCTACCTCTCTCTCCGTCTCTCTCTCTCACACTCATTCTAGTGATGTCATGAAAAGGGGGAAATACATTCCTTGTTTTGTGTTACAGAAAACATGGAAAATGTGAAAAACAGTATATTCTCTATGGAGCTTTAAAAGTTAGACCGAGTTCTCAAAGTCAAAAAGATATCTGCTGTTGTGTTATAACACAATCCATCAGTAATTAATTAATAATTACAAATAATTAATATTTATCATCCTCAGTGCCAACAGTTGTTACACCCAAAAGATCTTCATCGATGTCTGGTCCACTAAATATACTTTAGAAATGCTATCTGAACATAGCAGCTCAAAATATAAAGACAATGGTCTCTAATAACAAAGAAACACTTCCTAAATTCTAGGCCATTCTAAAATATGTTTTCTGACATGTTTAACTAGAAGACGCGGGCTGTGTCTGAAATAATTTCCTATCCCCTACTCCCTACAACCTATATAGTGCACTCACTTATAGTGTACTCAATAGCAACGACCAAGATTTCGGACACTTGAGTTGCCGCTGTCAAAATTATTAATAATTATAGGCTCACTATTTTTCGCGGTGCATTGTGGGATACTTTAAGTGCACTTCATACTAGGGTACATGGAGAATTCGGTCACCCCCGCAAAATGGTGTGCGCCCCATATAGTGCACTATATAGGGTTCGGACATGGCAATTCAATCTTCAATCCCCATTCACCCTCAAAGACAAACAAAACGGAGTGCTTGCACTAGCACCAACAACTTGATTTTTCTGAGTAATTCAGAGCATCAGTGGGATCCAGTAAAATGCAAGGCAATATCGTTTGCTTACATGGTCATATCAAAAGTTGATGATAAAAACACAGTCGTAGAAAAATCACACCCATTCACCCATTCAATTTGCATCTGACGCATCCGAAAGGTTACCTCTTTTTATGCTGGCATAACTGAATTCGGTGCAAGAAAAGCCCACGCATATCATTAAATATATGAATCTGAAACAATTGACAATCAGCAAGTTTTCATCGTGCATACACACCCACGAGGGTATGCGGGCAATCACTCACCTAGGCGTACTTGTCACGCTGCTGTAAATGAACACATTTTTACATGAGAACAGATAGAGGTGGGGTGTGTGTGTGTGTGTGTGTGTGTGTGTGAGTGTAGGATGTTGACGAAATTAAAGCGTCTCTTGGCAATTGAGTGGAACGTGTGGCAAGAGAGTCAATTTGCCCTCGTACCGAGTAGCACTTCATTTGGGGCGGGTTTCAACTAAGCAGCAGAACAAGCAAAGCTGACAGGCAGCATGCATAAAGCCCTCCAGTATTACACTAGCCTTTACCTCTCTTTTCAAAACTCCTACACTCGCCTTCTCACTCTGTCTCAATAGACGAGTTATGTCTGAAACGCACTTTCAGTGTCTGTATAGTTGCCTGCGTAAGACATCGTAGTGGACCAACGTGGCTGAGTTTGTCACACAAAACACATGGCGTTAATTTTTTATTTCAGCGCCTTAGATCCGCACTACAACATTTGGTTGTGGAAAATATCAGCGCAGGTTACCACCATCCTTTTTAATAATGCGGTAGGTGTGAAAAATAATGGAAGAATGAATGGCACCGGAAGTATGGTTCACCTTAGAGATCACTTGCGCATCATAGCTGTCAGTACAAACTTCAAGATTCAAACAAAAGTTTGAATTAAAAATAAAATGTGCAGATTTGACCGGGAAATTTGTAAAAAATAAGAAATAAAAAAAAAACCTCTGCACCCACATTTATTTCATATTGGAGACAATAGCCCCGTTTACATGGTATTAAAAAAAGTATAAAAACTATAATCCGTTGCTTATGTATACATCTCCACGGATCCGCTTCCATTGGAACGGAATACATTTTGGAGCAGATTAGAAGACGTGGTCTATGTTGAAAGTGTCCAAGTGTACAGGCAATCGGAATAAACAGAAGATCGCTCCATGGGCGCGCAAAGCCCATACACACACACACACACACACAAGCCGTCTGCCATATAAACGGCGCTAATGACGCGGTAACATATATTTGGCACTGTGCCACACTTCGCACAGTGGACATTTTTGGACGCACACACAGCGCTCTGTGAATATGTGTGTGTGTGGGGTATGTACGACGCGGACACCTTGTTTCCATGTGAATACATATTTGTACATTAAGAACTTATTGTGTTTGAGCTGCTATGTTGCTGCCTGTGTGCGTGTCCTTGTACTTCTTTATGGAAATATAGTGTGAAAGTTTAATTGTATTTGATCTTCTCAATTAAAACCATTAGAGATATGAATCTTATTTTAAGGTAAGATTGACAGCCCTATTGTGCACCTAGCTGCCATACACCACAGGCACAAGAGAATGTGTCACAACGTGGTATTTTTGTCACCTGGTTGTCCTTGTAGTCGGGTCTGTTGAAATCGTAGCCCAGCTGAGCATAGAAGTTGTTCCCGAAGCCGTAGGCCTGACCGCTGCTGGTCCACACGAAGGAGTGGCGACTTCCACAGGCCACGCCCACCACGGACTGATCACTGCCCGAAGCGTCCTCGGGCTCGGGTAAGGTCAACTCGACTGGCTGATGCTTCACAGTCTTCTCTCCATCACCCAGTCTGGATGGATACAAGCATTTATCTCATTCAGTGCCAGGCCATTTTCAAATTGGCCATGTCCCAGTGCCAGGTTTTTTTTTCTTCAAGACAGCCTGCTAAAATTGGGATATTTCTATTGTAAATCCCATAGGCTCCGTGCTTTTGGTAGTCGACTCCGCCCACTCGACTAGCAAAAGCACACGGAAGTCGGCACGGCAGCTGAAGCGAATGTGATGTCCATATATATATATAGTAAAGTTGTTCAAGACCCATAGAAAATTAAGTTCTGTGTCCTTAACAACAAACATAGCAAATTAAATGTCAGACTTTCCATTATCATCATCACTAAAAATGCAGATTTCTCACAAAATCCTGAATAAATGCGGAGGCAGTATTGATTTTGTCAGTTAGGTGGTGCTAAATGCTGCCGTTATACGCCAGCCCATACGAACTGAGAGGTGGCGTATGCCGCGTCTTTGGCACCGTGCCACACTATTAGAAAAATGCAATTCCGTATTTATAATAATAATGTAAACGCGTAACACGGCCTAGTCTGTCTCATAGGTGTCCCCTGCTCCGCCAGTTTCTGCCGCACACCTTCCCAGCGCCCTGTCCTCCAGTGCCGCCGAGTTCCCGCATGCCGTGGTCTGTCCGGTGTGCGCTGCTCCGCCACTCTCTGACGCCGTGCATCTTCCCTTCCCAGCCGCGCCCTCAACTTAAATTGATTGCCGGTGTTTCAATTAAAGTTGACGCTCGTCGCGGGCGTGTAGGGCGGAAGGGAAGGTGCACGCCAGCACAACTTGTGCCAGACGGTGCTTCAGCTGACAGGAACGGAATTAACCATTCAGGGAACAATATGTTCTAACCACTTCGGGTACGTCAATTCATTAGTGGAACTCATAACCAGAAAATGTATAATTCTGTTTCTGTTCAACAATATACTGATACAAATACAACACAAATATTTGTTTGTTCTGAAGACAGTTCATGTTGTCTTTATGTGTTTCGAGTGTTGCAGAGTTGTGGCCACAACATCGCATTTGTCATACAAGAACTAGGAGATGGCTTTATGAATGGTCTGGGAACCTATATTGCCATGAGACTCGTATAGTTGATGCAGAAGAAATATTGCCCAGCCTTGTTAGCTGTTTGTCAACTGATGAGTCAACGATGAGTGGTAATCAGCAGGCCTCCCGGGGAACACCGGGGGCAGTGTGGGCTAAGGGAGTGTGTAACAAATGAGTGTGTTCATCGTGCTCCACGGCTAACATGCTTCTTCCAGGTTTAATGCCAGGTCAGCGCATCTTCTCGGGGTGTGTGTGAAAGGGACGTGGGGGGTTGGGAGATGGGGGGCGATATCTTCACAACAAACCAAGTCCTCGGAGACACACATGGCCTACAACGGCATGACCAGCCATACTGCCATGGTGGTTCTTGTGTATGCTCCCCATCAAGTCTTTTCCTGCCTCAGCACCTCCTCAATTCCGTATCTCTTTTCTCCCCCATCCCTCCTTTAAGTTGAGGTGACACCATTTGTGTATGAAATTGTCAAACATATGATATTTTGCTTATAAATATATGAAAACTATTCTTTACTTCTGCGGGCAACATGGGATCGCCATCTTGGATACACGTTATCAACAAGCAAATCCTGATATGTAATTGAAATC
>OMKY01088926.1:0-11771 GCA_900302395.1 Bregmaceros cantori | reverse complement strand
CAATCACACACAATCACACACACTCACCCACTCACACACACACACACACACACACACACACACAGACACACACGTATACATACAAGCATGTAGACATGAACACACAATCACACACACTCACCCACTCACACACACACACACACACGTATTGGTACAAGCATGTAGACATGAATGTTCAGTCACACACACACCATCTGATAAAAGTCTGGTGTGGACAAGTCGCGCCTTGTTTTTGTGGAAGTAATCACTGAAGAGGAAAGTCATTTCCTAGCGAAGCTTCCCACTAGAAAAACACTTTTCATGGTCAAACTCAACACTAATTTACTGATATGACTAGATGAATGCATGACGTTTATTTTTTAATATCTTCATACATACAAGCACACACACTAAAAAGGTAAAATAAAATAATTGTAAATAATTAAGGAGCAGTAAAAGGTTACTAAAGGGTATTTTTTGTTCTTGTTTTTACATTGCTGTCAGTTATAAATTGTCAACATTATTGAGGGTGAACAAGCGGAACAAAAGACAATATTTTCCTGTTTTAACGTTGTGTTAGAGGGGCTGGGTTAGATTGTCAGAGGTGGATAGAAAAGGTGCAGTTTGAAGTGTTTAGTTATTGTTCAAAAGGCTTTTGAAATCTGATATGAACTAATTCTGAACTCTGTTCAATAACCCCCAAAAAGAGTGCATTCACAAATATACATTCATCAGGCATAATTCTCTTTTAACTATACCTTATTATTATGCATGTTGTTCTTGCACTGTGTATTTTATTTGGTGTATTTATTTTTGCCTACATGAGTGATTGGATCCTTTGAATTTCCCTTCGGGGATCAATAAAGTATATCTATCTATCTTGTTCACGTTCGCCTTAAAATATGAAGAAGTTCATGAACTATTGTTCTTTGAACAAGTTCGGCTATAACACTGTGAACTTCATACGTCACATAGGACTTGCTTTATGTGTGTTAGCACATGGGTGGGGGAAACCGGTGTGCCCGGAAGAAACCCGCACAGACACAGGCAGAACTAACAGAAAGGGCCTGTGGGATTCAAACCTTCTTGCTGTGAGGCAGCAGTTCTAACCACTGCACCACGGTGCTGCCCGTTAACGTCACTGTAACTACATCTAAAATGTTTGGCTTATTTTAGAATACTAAAGATATACCTTTATGAACTTTGGAAAATACTAAATTAAAATGGGTTCAAAGTATTCATTTTGTTTTGGACTTTGAATCAACAGATTATTTTTACTAAGAAATAGTTGATTTTTGACATATTGGTCTTAATGATTTTGTATACAAACATTTTACATAACAATTTAGTAAGTCATTATTAAATGAATCCTCTGGTATTGTCTCGTATGTATAATTATGGCGAAAAATACCAGTATTTATCCACATTGTTAGAGAACCATTGCTTCAAAGTACACACATTGGATGACAAAATACAAGAGATGAAACCACCAAAATGTCTACTAAACATCGAACTAAAAGCATAATTTGTTTTATGCAGGGTGTGTGCCGATGTCTGGCCAACGTAGAGGGCGCCACGTGTGACCGGTGTAAACCTCTCTACTGGCACCTGTCATCAGACAACGAGCAAGGATGCACAGGTATGACCACAAGGAATTAATCTCCACTAATTCATTTAAGGAGCACCAAAATAAGAATGCTGCTGATGTGGGCGAAGGCCTGTCTGGTAAATAGTATCGAGAATAATCATGTTGACCTTGTTGTCTGTGGTGCGGAGTGCAGACGGCCGCTGCTATTATTATTGTATGTTCGTACTACATGCCGAGTTATATGATTTGACAACGGCTTAGTTTGAGCTTAAAGACGTTGGAAGTAGCAGAACTAGGGAAGTGAGTCGGAGAGATGGGTGTCCCGCTCTGTAACTGCCTGTGCCGATTGCTGAATTGTCCTGAAGTATCCTGAATAAACCCTGGTAAATACATCCACACCGTCTGATCATTGGAGAACCTGGTAAGATGACTTTATGATTTGGGAAATGATCCAATGTGTATTCAAACTGTGACTCGTTATAGGACTAATATATCAGCAATGGCACCTCCATTTTGTCCCCCCCTTTGTACACGGTCATCCTGTGTCTGTATAGCTGCCCTCTGTCAGTGGCTGAAGTTGTCACACCAAGATCTGCTTACTACCACTCACTCCATGACCATTTGCACATAATGTATGACTTAAGTGTGCAGAAGGTCTGTTTCCCCACTCTCGCATCCCCCTTCACACTATCCCTGTCAATGCAATGGAGGAATGGCACTGATACTAGTCTCATCATGTTTTCCCAACGAATCACGGTTTGCCGAATACACATTGGATCATTCCCCAAATCATCAAGTCATCTTACCAGGTTCTCCAATGATCAGGCAGTGTGGATGTATTCACCAGAGTTTACTCAGGATACTTCAGGATAATTCAGCAATCGGCACAGGCGATACAATAATAATAACAACAAGATTATTCTCGGTACTATTTACCAGACAGGCTTTGGCTGACCTTAAAAATAACTTTAAAAAAAGAAGAAAAGGGGCTGCGAGAGCGTTAGAGAGCGCGTCCCCCCAGACCATAGGTCGAGCAGTGCCACAGATTTGATTCCCCAGTCCAGCTTTTCTGCAATGTCTCTCGACTCTTCATGCCGGTTTCCGATTTGATCCTGCCACTATCCCTCTCAATAGAGAGGGATAGTGGCTTGCGCCCAAAAAAATGACTTAAAAAAAATAATAAAAAAGAAGAAAAACATTGTGCGTGCCCTGTCTCCATCACCAGCCCTGCTGACATGGCAACGAGACAAGGCTGTAATCAGTTGCCTATTCACTATAGGAAAGATCCACACACACCACACACTCTGTTACGGAACACATACATATACATGTATTCACTCATATGACACGCTTGTGAATATGAATGGAGTCGTGGACCATTACACACAGCTGCACTTCCAAGTGTCCCTACTGGCTGTGTTGACTTCTATCAATCTCTCTTTGTTACACTCTGTAGCTAGACTAGAGGCCCTCGTTATACCCTACAGAGCCCTCGCTGTACCCTACGGAGCCCTCGTTATACCCTAAGGAGCCCTTGTTGTACCCTATGGAGCCCTTGTTGTACCCTATGGAGCCCTCGTTGTACCCTATGGAGCCCCCGTTATACCCTACAAAGCCCTCGTTACACCCTACAGAGTCGTCGTTGTACCCTATGGATCCCTCGTTGTAACCTAAGGAGCCCTCGTTACACCCTACGGAGCCCCTCATTGTAACCTACGGAGCCCCTCATTGTACCCTACGGAGCCCCTCATTGTACCCTACGGATCCCTCGTTGTAACCTAAGGAGCCCTTGTTATACCCTACGGAGCCCCTCATTGTACCCTATGGAGCCCTTGTTGTACCCTACGGAGCCCTCGTTGTACCCTACGGAGCCCTCGTTGTACCCTACGGAGCCCTCGTTATACCCTACAAAGCCCTCGTTACACCCTACAGAGTCGTCGTTGTACCCTACGGATCCCTCATTGTAACCTATGGAGCCCTCGTTGTACCCTACGGAGCCCTCGTTGTACCCTACGGAGTCCTCGTTGTACCCTACGGAGCCCTCATTGTACCCTACAAAGCCCTCGTTACACCCTACAGAGTCCTCGTTGTACCCTGTGGAGCCCTCATTGTACCCTACGGAGCCCCTCATTGTACCCTGCGGAGCCCCTCATTGTACCCTATGGAGCCCTTGTTGTACCCTATGGAGCCCTCGTTGTACCCTAAGGAGCCCTCATTGTACCCTACGGAGCCCCTAATTGTACCCTACGGAGCCCTTGTTGTACCCTACCGAGCCCTTGTTATACCCTCCGGAGCCCTCGTTGTACCCTACGGAGCCTTCATTACACCCTACGAAGCCCTTGTTGTACCCTACGGAGCCCTCGTTATACCCTACTGAGCCCTCGTTGTGCCCTACGGAGCCCTTGTTATACCCTACGGAGCTGGACGAAATTTGTCTATCTGTTCCAGACTTTGCTCCTGGAAGTTGCTGGAACGTGTGTTTATACCTCATCCTCGTTCTGTCGTTGCTAAAACCATAAGCTACTAGTCTTATCATGTTTTCCCAACGAGTCACAATTTGACAAATACACATTGGATAATTTCTCAGATTATCAAAAGTCATCTTACCAGGTTCTCCAATGATCAGACGGTGTGGATGTATTCACCAGGGTTTATTCAGGATACTTCAGGACAATTCAGCAATTGGCACAGGCAGTTCATCCTTTTCTTATCAAACAGAAACCACAGCGATCTGATATGCATCTGCCTAGTAAAATATATTAATAAAAAAAGCTAAAAGACTAAAGACAACCCTTTCTTTTGAAAAATTATTGCACCATCATTCTAAGGAGGCTTTGCAGTTCCACCTTTCATGACAATTGCTATCTTCTTTTAAGATGAAATCCCAAACGTGTTGTCTGTTTTCTTGATGAAGATTGAGAGATAATAATAATAATAATAATAATAATAATAATAATAATAATAATAATAGTTCATTGTGATTCATTTTGGTCTCTGTGCCTTTCAGACTGTGGGTGTGACGTCAAAGGAACTCTGAGCGGTGTGGGGGAGTGTCAGCAGGTAACTACGCAGCATTAGAGCATCACCTTCATCCAGGGCTTTAGTTCCGAACAGAAACTGAATTATAACATTTCTGGGTATGAGTTCCAACAATAAATTGACGTTCCCAAGCCAGTTAGAATGAACGGCTAAACGGCTGGGAAAGGAGCCGCGCGGCAGAGACTGGCGGAGCAGCGGACTCCTATGGTAAGTGCTTACCATTATTTTTAAATAAGCCTTCCTTTTCCAGAACATACAAAATAATAATGTTTCCAGTTTTGTTTATGTTCCTTGGAAAATACAAAAAGTAAATGTGTCTAACATTAAGTTCAACTGTTCAACACTACATTTCACAGTCCGTTATTAGTTATCTAACTGTCCCACATTAGGAAATTGCAAAAAAATATGAATTACATGAACTGTGAAGTTTGAAGAGTTAAGGGGCCCTGAGACTTGCACGATTTTGTGGCACGCATTGCCACGACTTGGTTTGTGCGAGGTGTGCGTCAGCCGCTCGTGGCTGTCGCATGTCGGGACGGACATTTTGAAATGTTCAAAGTTTTGGTCACGACAAAAAATTGCGACAGTACACAGAACTTGGCCGTCGACGTTGTACGCAACCTGCCCGTCGGATGTCGGGATGATGTGCACCGGTTCGCATGCAGTACTGCAGTCCTCGTGCATACACTGATTTTTCTCCAAAAAGCAAAAACAACAGAATAAACATAGTATGAATGACTGAATATTCAATGGCTGTTCTGCGAATCAAATCACAATTAAGTGTGCGCAGCTGCGTGTGTTTTAAGCAATAGTTAGTTGCAGTGCAGCCATCACGGGAGCGGGCGCTCTCGGCCAGTGTCAGATATACTGCTGAGATAGATAATCCACCAGTCGTCCGTATCAAGTGTTGATGTCCGGTTGTCTCTTTATATTGCTTGTCCATGTGCAAGCCACCACATCATGCCCGATTTGCGCAACGGCTCCCTGGAGACGCGGACGTGAGCAGACCGGTCGAAATTGATGCGCGCTATGTACGAGCTCGCCGTGCGCACTTGTGTTAATTCAGATACTGATCGTCATGCATTCGTTCACCGAGCGACGACCCGACGTTAAATGTGAGTGAAGACGGTGTGAACAGTGCGGAAGCCTCCGGGGTTTGTGCCGCAAATGTACACACACTGGCACGAGACAATCGTGCGGATTGCGTGCCACTAAATCGTGCAAGTGTCAGGGCCTATTTAGACGATATCTGTCCTGCCCCCAAGGTCGGTGGTCAATGTCACTGCAAACCACACACCTGCGGACATGCCTGTCACGTCTGCAAGGAGGGCTTCTACCTTCTACACAAACACAACTACTTTGGCTGTCGAGGTAAGATCAACATGTAATCCCCCCCACAAATGTAGAATTGTAATCAGTAACATCAGCTATAGAGATTCAGTGCTTTAGGAGGGTCAACATCATCATCATCACTCCCAGCATCCCAGCATCACTGAAGACCTCACAACCAGCTCTCTCTCCATATCAGCCACTTGCGTAATGTCACTCAGCCCGTAACCACTCTTGGATGTTATCTTCCCATCGCTTTCTATGTCTTCCTCCCCTGCTTCCACCTGGCACTGTGCCTTGAAGGATTGTTTTGAGAGTTTTCTTCTGGCTTTCACCTTCTTGTTGGTGACGTGCTGTCTATATGAGATGCTGAGAAGCCTGCGGAAACATCTCATCTGTGTGGCCTGAATTCCTCTCTGTCGTTAGGGTACATGTCTCACAAGCGTACAGAAATATTGACATCACATGACGTGAGTGCATCAGGCTGATCTTGGAGCTGGTGGAAATATTCTTGTTTTGACAAATGATCCTTAGCTTTTCTAGAGCAGCTGATTTTTGTGCAATCCTGCTGATGATTTAAGGCCGTTGGTCTGGACAGTGGCTCCGAGGTACTTGAAACTACTGACCATTTCTAGCTGATGACCACTGATCTCTTTGGTGATGCCTTTGGTGCTGTTGGTGGTTTAGGCGGGTAGGGGGTGGTGATGAAAAATGAATGAAAAATGAAGATGTTCCTCGAGGTGTGCCCTCTTATAGCCTGGTGAGCGAATCTTCCATGCATCGCACGTGATTAGAATGATCATTGGGTCAAGCCAGGGTCCAAAAACGTGTCAAAAAAGTGTCAAAATACCAAACTCCGCCCACATCTTGCGTCTCCCATACCAAACCCCGCCCACTTCTCCCGTCGCCCATACCAAACTCCGCCCACTTCTCGCATTGCCCATACCAAACTCCGCCCACGTCTTGCGTTCCCCATACCAAACTCCTTCCACGCCTCGCGTCTCCCATACCAAAACCCACGTCAACCTCTGCCCACGTCTCGATTTGAACAATTTGATTGGTCAGCCCTTATTTGTCCAGACACAATGTACCGTCTAGCGGTGTGCGATCCGTGGACGATGTGTTGGTTGTGGCTCTCCAGGCTACCACTCTTATGGTTTACCACTAACAAGTCCTGACAGTGCTCCAGACTTCAGAGCTGCCGCGGGACATGTCGACTTCCTCAGATTGGTAGAAGTTTTATTCTGGGAAACCACCGCTGTTTATTTTTTACAACACACTTCATCTGTCACCGGGAACCATCATTAAATTCAATAAATCTTTTTATTACTCTATTGGGTGGGCTGTCTTTTCTGGACAGTTGACAGTACCGAAGATCAAACGCTGTTTACTCAGATTAAACTAGAGGTATGCAGTCGGTGCCGGCTGTTAAAGGGATATCCCCCAAACGCACTAGGAGCGTCAATATCCCCACATTTACTCGCAGTAGTATTTCTGTCGTTTGTCACAGACGAATGTGCATTTTCCCTGTTGAAATATATGAATAAATACAGAAGAAATAAAACTCTTTGTTGGTGCAGCGTGGACATATGCGGCAAATGTATTGTAGTACACATTTTTGATTGTTTGGTAAGAAAATGAATGGATTTAAATATTATTGATTGGTTTATCATTTAATCGTTGATGTCCATATTTGGGACGCACTATAACTTTGTTCCTTTCCTTCGGCAGGATGTGATTGTGATGTGGGCGGAGCTATCAGCATGACCTGTGACTCTGCGTCAGGCCAGTGCACATGTCGGAGGAACGTGGTGGGACGCACGTGTTCTGAGTAAGTTCTGTGATGTTTGCCTGGTTAACAAGTGCTAACAGCAAGCTAATGGCCTGGCCTTGCCACAGTCTGCGGTCCAGACGTTTCTGTCAGCATGTGGTTGTGTATGCTCTGTGCGTGCAGTACGAGAGAACATGCATGATTGGCTGCAGGGCTATTAGATAATAGCCCTTGCACCATTGGTTCCTAAGGACCGATGCAGTTTCTACAGGTCAAAGACGTCATGACAGTTCCTTGAACCCCAGTCAAAGCTTTATTTGTGTTGGCCAATAATCTCGCTTGCATGTCCGACCCATGCTGCGTACAATACAGTACTGGCAGTCTGCACCGCAGACTGTTAGCGAGGCCATGCAATCATTGTTATCAGTACTGTTTATAGAGCCCTGCATGCTAGACCTCCAGACTTAACAACAGTTTCTATAAAGCCCTGCATGCTAAGACCTATAGACTTAACAACAGTTTCTATAGAGCCCTGCATGCGAAGACCTCCAGACTTAACAACAGTTTCTATAGAGCCCTGCATGCTAGACCTCCAGACTTAACAACAGTTTCTACAGAGCCCTGCATGCGAAGACCTCCAGACTTAACAGCAGTTTCTTTCCCTGTGCGGTAATCCAGCTGAATTCTGCGGACACGGTGCAGCAACATGTGACACAATAGAACTAAGGCTCTTACACACAGGGCGATGACCACAACTGCCCTTCGTGGTACCAATTAATTTGTTTCAATATTGCATTGTACTTATTGTATTTATATTGTTGTCAGAGCTATTGTGTTTTTCACCAAAGAGTATGCTGTTCCAATTCTGTGACAATGGAGAATAAAACTGACTCACCCATCCTTTGTCCATCAGACCAGCTCCCGACCACTATTTTGCCAGCTTGCATCATGCCAAGTTTGAAGCCGAGGATGGCGTGACTCCCAATGCCAGGCCCGTACGCTTCGGGTTTGACCCGCTCGAATTCCCCGAGTTCAGTTGGAGAGGATACGCCATTCTGTCTGCAGCACAGGTACATGCAGAGCTGCATGAACTGCCGCTCTTCAAAGTCAATGACTGCGAAGTGCAAACACATATCTAGCAATATATAAACACAACATATTGTTTCTCTTCCTTGCTGCTTCAAGTCAATTAGCGCTACTCATATCAATATATTACTCAGTGTATGTCAGTGATGTAACAGAGGTGAAATGCAACGTTTTCAATGTTGGATAAAGAGTGGTTGGACCGACAGTAGTAGACTGTGTCCGAAATCGCTCCCTATCCTACTCCCTACCCCCCATATAGTGCACTCACTTATAGTGCACTCAACAGCAACGGCCGAGATTTCGGACACTAGAGTTGGCGGCGTCAAAATTATTATAAAATGTAATTATAAAAAATATAATCATAAAATGTGCCGCAGTTGGACGCTATTTACTCCCGCAATGCTATTTTATTTAAGTCTAGGTCATTTTTAAAACGTATCGCAATGCACTATGGGTTATATTGCTTCGTCTAGGGTACATCCGATGCTCACTACTTTTTGCGGTGCATTGTGGGATACTTTCAGTGCACTATATAGGGTACATGGAGAATTCGGACACCCCTACAAAATGACGTGCGCCCCTATAGTGCACTATATGGGGGATAGGGAGCGATTTCGGACACAGCCATAGTCTGCACAGCCGACTACAAGAAGCAATCCACTGCTTATTAACCCATTGTTTCAAAAACATTTTTTTTTTCGTTTTCCCTCCTGTGAGGATGTAGCCTGAAATTCTTGCTTAGAATTATAATTTGTTCATGATCTCATGTTTTACTCCATCTCTGTCTCTTCACTTCTTCATCATTGTTTGTAGTAATGTGTTATAAACTTTCTTCTACACAAAACTTTTTTCTGAACAATTTCTTTTTCCCCTCTCCCTCTCTATCGATATCCACTATTTATCTCTCTCAATCCCTCTCTTATGCTTTATTTAACCCTTAGGTACTTTTACGATCTTCACAATGTGGGGAATCTTTAAAAAACGTGATCACGGGGGTCCGCGTTGGCCGAGTGGTTATGGACACCGCACCTAACGCGACCCCATTCATGTTAGTGGCGCTGTGTCTACCGCAGCGTCCGCAGTGTCGCGAGTTCGACTACGCTCCTCGACTAAGCTCGTCGACTGGTCTGCAATGTCTACCCCCGATCTCTTCAACCCAGTTTCCGACTAATCCTATCCAATAAAGATGGAAAAACGGCGCTGACGTCAGAAAAAAAAAACATGATCACAGCCAAAGTGCTGATCAAATGAAATGGAAAAACGCACGAGGACCCAAAGAGTACTCGGCACCTAAGGGCTAGTACCCAGTTGGTTAAAGCACAACACAGAAACTTCAACACTGATGCATGAAAACCTGTCCAGACATGTTAGAGATTCATCTAGATTATATCTAGATAAATTCTATCTACGTCTTCCCCTCGATCTAAATGAGAGTAATATATCACCGATGATATACATCAGTAATGAGCCAACAGTAAAAACTGGCAGGTGGGAACACCCAGTGCGCGCCCAACAACGACTCCGCAAACTGCTCGGAGCTTGCGCCAACTCGAGGTCGGGCAGACGTTCGACTGCCGCGTTGATCCAACACTCGCGTTGCAACACTCGGACAGATTAAACTGCGGAGCTCAGTGAGAGCAAAATAAATCAACGGAACGACCCGATTCCACCACACAATGTGAGCCACGTGCGCGTCTGTGTTGTTACATGTTTACCATTTCTAATGTTGAACAGAGATGGCAAAAGTATCCAAATTTCTTACTTGAGTAAAACTAAAAAATATTGTACAAAAACAACTTGAGTTTACGAAGTACAGATCCAAATATTTATTTAAGTCAATGTAAAAAGTTGACAGAAATGTACGGACAAGTAGTTTTTAAAAGTGAAAAGTACACAAAAAAATAGATACAAAATGTCACATGCAGTGGTGTATACATTATGCTTTATTACCTAATGTTAATAGTTATTGCACATCGGTGTTGTTGCACAAATAAAATAGGGTATATTCATATAGTCTATAAAAATTCACACGTTTGCTTTAGGGAAAAGTAAGGAGTGGAAAGTACTGATATATGTGTTGAGTACTGAGTACAAGTAAAAAGTCGTCAAAGAAATAAATACTTCCAAAAGTACTAGGGACTTGAAAAATGTACTCCAGTACGGTAACAAAGTAGTTACTTACTAAGTCGAGCATGAATGGTGAAGAGAAAATGCTACGGATGTTGGCATCTGTATACCTTTAATAAGAATAGAATTAGCAAATGTAACATGTCAACATATCAAGCAGGGCTACCCCTGCATTCAGTAGCATCACTGCACCTGGGAAGAAACTTTGTCTAGAGGTCTTAGTACGCAGGGCTCTGTGGAAGAAACTGTTTCTCAGTCTAGATGTCTTAGTACGCAGGGCTCTGTGAAAACTGCTTCTCGGTCTAGAGGTCTTAGTACACAGGGCTCTGTAGAAGAAACTGTTTCTCAGTCTAGAGGTCTTAGTACCCAGGGTTTTGTAGCGCCTTCCCGAGGGAAGGGGGGAGAAAAGGTTGTGGTTGGGGTTCGCTACGATGTTTCTGGCCGAGCGTTCTAGTCCTTTCTCTCTCTAGCAGGTTATTAGTATAATGCATGAAAAGCTCCGTCTACTGCTGCCGTCTCAAGCTGTGGTTCTGCCGCTGCTCTCCTCAGCCGGTCCATGTGGTTCCGCTGGCCGTAGGCTCTACTCGTCTCTTTTTCTGTGGTCTCTCCCCAGCCGGTCCTAGTGGTACCACTGGTTGTAGGCTCTCCCGGTCTTTTCCTGCTTGTGTTGCGCTGTGCGGGGCGCCCCCCCATGTCGTTCTCTGGGCGCCTCGTTCTGACCGACAAGGCTCGCTCTCTAGCCCACTGTAAGTTGGAGCATGCTTTCTGTTGTCTGCCTGCACGCTTCACTGACTCCAAACCTACCTTTCCTAATTTGCCCCTAATAGAACATTTTAATAGAATCCACTCTAA
>OMKY01088910.1:0-18619 GCA_900302395.1 Bregmaceros cantori | reverse complement strand
GTATAACTTGTCTCCCTGACTCCAGGCCGACCAGCCTTAGTCCTCCAGAGGTCCCGCGGATGGTCACAGGGAGGCAGGCGGACCCAGGCTCGTCCCCGAGTGCCGGGCCCAGTGCGGCCAGTCCCGGACCTTCCATTGGCAGGAAGAAGAACAAGGACAAGCCCAAGAAGAGCAAGGTACAACCTGTTGCAGATATTTTTAGATACTAGAGTAGAAAGCTGTTTACCTTCGTCCACAAGGGTGCATAGAGTTGAACATCTCTACGCTGTGTCTCAAAGGCACTATGTTTTAGAATGTAGGTTGGAAGAGTTGGAAACCCTGTGCATGAACGATGGATACTTCACACACTAAATGGCCGGCATATTGCCTACGTAGCAGAAATGGAATGAAGTTGACATCGTCATATCTGCTGACTTGATGTAATCTGTATGTAGTCCGTTGGCTATCATGCAAAGTTGGCCACAGCGTCATTTCCGCCAGACAAAGGTGTTCGATTTAAGACAGTACTAAACCGTGACACACACTAAAATGTCTGTTTACTGAAATATAGTGCACTATATTTCATTACTCTGACATAAGTGGGCCATATGACATGCAGCATTTATCTATTCTGACATCTACCGGTGAAGGTCATTTTATTATTGTATATAATTACATAACATCAAATTGGTGTTACTGAAGTGAATTACACAGTAAATTGTGATATCCATTTTAGTTCATATAGCCCAGCTTTAGTTTCAACCATTGATGGCTATTATGGCTTAGCTTCATTGTAGTGCAGTTAAGATTTCTACCATTTATGCTGGAGTAGGGCTCCAATAGACTAATGTTTGTCTGCACACTTGTCTTTCTGAAGCGAAAGCTTCCACTCTCCATGAACAACAAGGAGCATATCTGCGGCCTCTGCGGCAAGACGTTCAACCGGCTGGCCAACCTGCAGCGGCACCAGCGCATCCACACCGGAGAGAAACCGTACAGCTGCACCCGCTGCGGACACAGCTTCCGCCAGGAGGTGCACCTCGCCAAGCACATCCTGCGCATCCACACAGGCGCCGAGCAGGCGGCCTACGATGGCAGCGCCGGATTCGCTCCTCCCGCTGACCGCCCGACCTTCACTTGCAGCCGGTGTGAACGCAGCTTCGGCGACAAGCGGACCCTGGCCACGCACATGAAGAGCCACACCGGGCCCAAAGCCTTCTGCTGCACCGTGTGCTCCAAGAGCTTCGGCCATCGCTATCTGCTCAAACGGCACCAGCAGACCCACCAGTGATGCACCGAACGTGCCTGTACTCGCCCGTGTCTGTCCTGCCCCTCTGAGGCACAAAGGCTTTAGTTTGCGGGACCAGAGATTCGTGACAGTGACTCGGTAGAGTCTACGCTGTCATGTATACATACTGTAAAACGTCCAATCGTGGCTAGACCCTGCATATGACTCTAGCTAACTTCCAGGCATGGAAAAGTTTGTGTACCCATCACAAACAAGGTTCAACTTGTGGAAATTTACATCTTGAAATTGATGGATCGGGTGGTAGTCAACTGCATGCATTTTGAAGCAGTTTTGTGAAGAGGACAGTGGAACATGTGCACATTTTTATCTGTGTAAGATACACAAACAAATCAAGCAATTGGAATTCCCGCAATGATATTGTAAACCATTGAAGATGAACATAGCTTCTAACACCACATGCTCCTATCATGCACATACTGACACAAGTTCCTCGATAACTCAATCATACGAAACCAGATAAGCAGTTGCCTTTTGATCGAGGTCTTCTTCATATTTAACCCTTATCGAAATGTGTTGTCCTACTCCAATTATCTTGATCCAGTGTGGTTCATTTGAGGGGTGGTAGGTCCGAGCCGTATATTGGTCCGAGTCCGTTTGTATATGTTGTTACTCCACATCGCACAAGTTTAGGTCATGGGGAGGGTGACTGGTTTAGGGACGTTCTTGCAAAATTGGGATATTTCTTTGTTGCCAATCAGGAAAAATGTCCAGATTGCAAATTGGCCCAGTTCCTTGAACAATTCTGCCAACCGGCTCTCCAGATGTTTGAGACAAGTTTTTATTCTCAATTTCTATCTACTGTTTTCTAGTGATCTTTGTATGTATGGGGGATGGCAGTGCTGATTTTTTTTTTTTTTTAGCTATGTCGTTTGAATAAAAGGGGCATATGATGAACAGTAATGAAAAGGAAAAGTTTCTTAAGCTAAACGATTTCTTCAGGTTGTCAACACTAAGGATTAGGGGTTGAGATTCATCTCTTGAAATCGCTGCTTATCCATCGGATTAGTTGACAAATCATTTCAATAATGGACAACAATAATGGATCAACTATTAAATGAATTGTTCGCTGCAGCCCTACTGAAGATATACATTGGCGGACAAATGTCGTACTGGATGAGTTAATCTAAGGAATAAGAATGTTGGGTCCGGGTTGACTATTTACTGCGTGGACTTTGAAGATCGGGGGAGCAATCCGTTATTTGATAAAAATGTATTGGTTGACAACACAAAAAGGCTGTGACCAGAATGGAGGATGGGTGTCGCCTAATTTAAGGGCTGAACGAAAGTGATAGTCAGTTTAGTCATGACTGGAGAAGGAGACCCATGCGGTGTACATTCCTCTAAAAGCGGAGATGGTGAAGAATGAAGACAAAAATGGTTTAAAGAGAAAGTATATTCTTTACTCTAGTTTGTTGACTGTGTTTTAAATGTAAACTTGTTTCTTCCTTGCTAATTTAACAGGGGTTTTTTATTAACTTATCTTGGCATTTTAACTTTCTTTCTGTGTTTTTTTTAACCTTCAAAATTAATTACCAGTCGATTTGACTAAATATAAAATGGCCTTCTACTGATTTATCAATTAACCTACCATTGATATTTTAATCTAATATTTTTTTAATGACCTGCAGTGCATACAGCAAATGTATGCATACCAACAAAGGCATTTTTTTTCTTTCTAATCCTTGGAGACAATAACACTTAACACTTCCTTAACACTTCCATGGCGTCATGGAAACTTTTTACTGCCTGCCCATCGTGGTACCACAAAAAATACCGATATTCAAATCAGTCAAACGGTGCATTCATTTTTCTTCCTCTCCTGCGTTTATTCGAATTTCAGCAGACCCGTGAATTTCAAGATGTAAGTGCCATCATCCATCCATCCATTCATTCAACCTTGTATTTGAAGGGTACTCGTCTTGGAGTGCCGTCACGTGTCCTGATTTTAACTGTCTCAGCATCAAGGATCTCCTCTGTTGTCTTACTGGCATTGCGGCGCCGTGACGGACAAGACAAACTATCCTTGCTCGGACTGTGGGACAACACCCCGTGACTCCCTGGTGGAACTAGGACGTCCTTCCACGGAGAACGGTGAACAATGGACCGTCGTGTTTTTAGTCATAGTTTGTTTAATGGATCAACTGTACAGTGTGTTTTTGTTTTCATCTCGCCGGCTGACTTTCATTGCTGGGCATGTTTGAACTGTTTGACACTTTGAACATCTTTCAACACTTTGCTATGTTTTAGCCCTTGACCACACACAGTAAGCACCAATGCACACTCAGTAACCAACAATACACACGCTCACACACTCACACCGTAACCATCAATACACACGTACAGTAACCAGCAATACAGGCACACACACAGTAACCACCAATACACATAGTCGATAACAAACAATACACACATTCAATAACCAACAATACATACACACTGTAAACATGCATTATTAACCCACAATACACACATGCAAACAATGAACAACAATGCACACGCACACAGCAACAACAATATGCTCACATGCAATTGTGTGCACACACAGAGTAACGAACAATACAGTTAACTGGAGTGTAATGTACAGTGACCTAATTTTGAAGAGTGATCTCTCAAGCACAGCATATAAAAATGTACCGAGTATTAGAGAAAAAAAAAACGCACCTTTGGTGGGAATCGAGCACTGCTTGCTTGGAGGAAACCAGACCATGATCCGCTTCTTTGGCTGAACAACATAGTAATTTCTTTCAGCTCTTGTCAGATCATTGCCTTCCTCACAAACTGTTTCTGTTCATTAAGGTTGAGGCTCATGTGCGACAGTTTGGGGTGCACGCCACGTGAATTTGTTGGTCCACGTTCATGTGCACCATGTTAGAGAATGAAGTTGACAACGTGTTTAACGTTAACGTCATACGAATGGAGGAGGTTTAATGTCTACGGATTGCCTTTCACTAAAGCATCAAGGTGAAACCCATCGCCATGAATCTTGCAATGCCGGCCTACAAAAGTGTCCATCGTGAAACGTGAGGATAAATCAGATTTGCATCCAGAGCATGTCGACCAATTATGTATCGCGGCCATTTCTTCAGCAGTGTTAAACTAGTACACCTGTATACGCTGCCTCCAGCATGTATACAGTCTTGTGCCTGCCTTGACTTCACAGCACACGCAGCGTCATGAATTCGCTTCCCCTCACTGACAAGTGATGGTGGTCTGATTTCCCTGCTCTTTTCTCTTTCCAGCTAATTATGCGGGAAATACGTTGATGGTGGGATTCGAACCACCGACTCACCGTGCCATTAAGGCATATGCGTGCTTGCTTTCCAGTGCACTGCCTAACCGACTGAGCTACTGGGCAGCTCACAAAATTCTTTTTAAAAACGTTACAAATAGTTCAGACAGGCCTATGTTTAATGTTTTCGTTCTCGGAAACGTCACCAAAATAACGATCCTGTACAAGTTCGGAACGCAAAAATGTTGACTGTTCTTAAAGTTCCTTATTTTGTGCAATGTTAAGTTTAGATGTAGTTTATACAAAATATTTGGTGAACTTCAAAATTCTGTGCAACATTATTAATATGATAATCGGGTTTAAAACGCCATTACATTTTCCTCCTTGTCTGTCCACAAGATGGAGCCTCAAATGCATGGGGCTCGATAACTGACAGTGAAAGTTGGATGGATGCACAACCAGAAATGGTGTCTCAGACATAGGATATCTTAAAATATATAGAGAGACCAAAAAAGAAAACGTTTTTAACTGGTTTTGTGCATTTCATAATGTTCAGTTTCTATTCTGGGACATTTGAGGAAATCTTTTTCCGCTTCCGCTCCTCGTAAAATTCTGTTCATTTTTGTTTTCTTCCTTGAACTGGTTCAGAGCCCTGTTTCGTTACCCCCATCAGAGAAGGCTGAAACTATAATCGGTGCTTCTATTTCTCACAACATGGGTTAAATGGAACGTGAATCTTGAAACGACAGTATTTTGAAACTGCTGCAGAGAAAGTGATGGCCTACTTGTGACACAGATTTTTGGGAAATGGTTGTTGTTTTGACTTTAATGGCTGCGAAACCGACTTGCGCATGTCATGTGGCACCTGTTAAAACAAACCTATGGAGAAACCTACTCTGTCAACGGCTCGCTGCTGTATGGCATGGCGAGCTCCATTTCGGAACGTTCTGCCTATTATTTTTATGCCGCATGTTTGGATGAACTGGGT
This sequence comes from Bregmaceros cantori, assembly GCA_900302395.1. NCBI lineage: Eukaryota > Metazoa > Chordata > Actinopteri > Gadiformes > Bregmacerotidae > Bregmaceros > Bregmaceros cantori. The sequence goes on along the minus strand of OMKY01088910.1, from coordinate 13,114 downwards.
GCTCTGAAATGTTGCTTAGCCTCGGAACCATGCAAATGTAATTGCTGTTTATATTCCTAAGTAATAACTTTACAATTATTTTCAACTATGTAACTAGGCTATCCTTTTTTTTAATGTCACTCCACTCTGAATGTAGATTAAATATGACTAAGTCGAGACCTGTGGAGTGCGGTGTGACACGCTTTCTACAAATGTCATAATCCACGCTCAAGATGACAATGTTGCCCATCCATGCGATTTGCTGCCATTGTGGCCATGGTGATGAAGCATTGACATTATATTAAAATACAAACACAACAGAATTAAAATGCAAGCGAAACGCAACCTGGTAGCTCAGTCGGGAAGACAAAGCCCGGCGCTTTGTCTTTCGATTCCGTCTGCCCAACAGCTCTGCCGCGTGTCACCTGGGGGCCTAATACGCCACATTACTGAATTTTTAAGACCTGACACAATCTAAAGATTTCCAGAAAAGCCAACGACTCTTTGTTAATAAATCTCACTGGACCCCTCACAATCATCATCTTAATCATCATAAAGCTGTATCGTGGCTTTGTAGCTCAGTTGGTAGAGCAGCCACGTTACCTTGTTCTAAATGATGGTGAATGCCCTCTGTTTCCAGTGGCTTTTAGAATGTTTCCCGGATCTTCAGAAAAAGGCGGTATTGTGGACTGTCCCCTTCTTCACCCACATTTCTTGCTCGGTCAAAAGAGAAAACGCTTAGGCATGTGCTCCAAAAATGCCGCAGAATTGTTTTTTTTCTCTGCTTCATGTTTCTGGAGATGCACCATTTGACCCGCAGCACGCTCTCTCTCTAGCCGGTTGTGTGACAGTCTCTGGTCTTGTATCACCTGTTTACAGCGCGGCCCGAGACGAGCCACTCATTTTGCATTCGCAAAGAAAAGTATTTCTCTGCATAAGCAAATTGTATGAAGTTTCTTTGCTATGTATGTACCTTACAGAGCTTAAACCTTGGCCAGATCTTAAATAGTGATGAATAAAATACAAATAGGGATGTGCGCCAACCAGAATGCAGTCATGTGGCGTGAATCCCAGGATGTGGCATTTTTATTTTTTCTGAAAAAACAAAAAACAAAAAATAATACTAACAAGAATGGATCATACACATTCCCCACATTTTAGGAACGTACTACATAAATATCTTGGTATGAAAATAAACCTTGTGATCATGAAAGGACTAGTACAGAGTAAAGATTTGGAACAAAATGTATTAATGCCGCACTATGCAACTTTTTTTTCCAAGTACTTCAGCAAGTCCTACATTCTAGATATATTTTTACTCATATCTATTTAAAAAAAAATTAAATGTATTTTCTGTGTTCAATTCTCTGTGAATTGTCTTAATACCGCTCATGTGCTCACCAAACAAGAAGTTGCAAAATGCTTTGAAATCACATTCTTAAATCCGTTCTTTCTTGTGAACAACACAGCATCAACTTTGTCTTCCGGTTTTCTTTTTTTCTTTGCCCACCTCTCATTTTATTCAGATTCCTATGCAAGCTTCAGACCGCCCTTACAGGGAAGTTTTGGACTTTTGACCATTGTAACGGCAGCTCAGTTGAGGACCAGTCTTGACACTGGAATATGTCCATAAGACCTTTGAAAGAAACTATACAGCGCCGGAAATCAAACATGGCTGCTAAGCTATGAACATGAGCAGGGAACATCCCAAATTATTTCATAAGCCAGGAAGCATCACTCATTGATAGCCGATGCGAGAGGACATCCGATGACGTCGCAGCATCGAGCCAATCACGATAATGGACTTTATCAGTTATATTTATAACCATATTCCCTGTGATTTAATTCCGCTAGTTGCTAGTGTATGACCAATAGGTTTTTTCGCCCAATACTCATTTTTAGACAGTTGGCAAATGCAGATAGCCGATATACAATCAATATACTGTTAAAAGTGTGTTTGTTGTCGTAATATTTAGCACAGATATGATTTTGTTTTGCATTGTAGTCATGCTCCTTTCTTTAACTAGTGTCATTATTCAAGACGTTTGGTACATTACATGTTGTTGAAATATATATTTCAGAAAAGTCAACCGAGAGACACACCAGTCGTAGTGGCTCCCAGTGAACCACTGGGAGCAATTTTGGTTTAGTACCTTGCCCGAGGACATTATTTCAGGCTGCTCTACCAACTGAGCTACATCCATCCATCCCTAAAATAGTTTTGACATGTTTTTATGTTCATATTGTATCACATCACAGAAAGGTGGATGTTGAAATTGGTCACCTAAGCCCTGACTGCCTCCTGTCTGTCGACTATGGTAATGACAGATGATTTGCCGTTTAACTCTGTAACCCTGGGCGCCTGTCTAAAGGCGATCTACCCCTTAATAGTCTTGGTCACAACATCAAAATATAGTGGAATGATAGTGGTGCACTGTCAACTGTAAGGTCATACGTGACATGCGTTCTAAAAGCAAATTGTATTTATTTTTTAAGCTGTTGCTTTCCTTTTTCTTAAAAGCGTTGCTTGTTTGAATACGACCAATCAGTTGATACAGGGTGGCTTGTTTGCACTATGAACATGATACCATCTCGGTGTGCTGAGATGTTCCCAGCACATTTGTCACATTTGCCTGTGTTCCATTTTCTGCGCGGAAGTTGAATGCTTCAACCAGAGGTCTGAACGATCTAAACAGTTGTTTTTTTTGCCACAACATATGATCAGTTTGATGAAACATTCAACTTACAAATGTAGTACACCGATTTACTCCCAAGTACCCCTCATTGCAGTAGGGAGTCTTTGTAAATAGTTGATTTGATTTGAAGTCAAAAAGTCAAACGTGGTAATGGGTTGCACCGTCACAACTTGAGTTGGATTTTGTTTCTGTTCTTTTAAACTAAAGAAAAGTGGAAGGGGATCCCTGAGATGAGTGAATTTCATCATTTGTGCTGTGGTTGTGTTTTAAATCTTATACTGTATGTCTGGGTAAATATAGAAAGTTAGCATGTTAACGTGAAATTCAAACAGGAATTCAGTGACAAAAAAAAAAATAAAGTTATCTTTTTCTGACCCTTTCTTTTTTCCTGTTGTATGTTTCTCAAGTTGGTGCTGTACACACATACATACATATACACAGTTTTTGTCGGCATACGTGCAACTTTTCCTTTTTATTGGCGAGGGGAGAGGACATGCCCACACCTATGAACCAAGCTGCAAGCACCTCATGTGTAGCAAGTGTGAAATGAACCAGGGGTTGCTGCATTAGAATCACACAACATATGATTGGATAAGAGAGCACATGACGTAGGCGGGTGGAGTTCCCAGCATACAACAGGAGCAGCGGGATTTGAGAACCGGAAAACACCATGACCTAAGGTCTGTGTTGGGCAACAGTTGGTTGCGATCACTGTGTATAGTCAGGCCTGGACTGGGGGGAGAAATCGGCCTGGGCATTTTTGACTTAGACCGGCCCCCATGATTAGTGGAGCACATCTGACATGAAATTGACGTAACTTATGTCTTATAAATGCACAAACACTCTGGTCAAGGGGAAAAGGTGCACACTTTTACTCTAGTTTTAAGCCCAATTCGCACTGCCATTGAATTACGTGGGGACCTGTGATAATTCACAATTACCCCCTGACGTCTGTTATTTTGTCACCGTTGCATGCCGGTTAGTTTTTTTGTCCTTTTAAGGCCGACTGCGCCGTGACGTCACGTATGCACCACCAACTGTAATCTCGCGGTAGCGAGGCAGACGCAGATTTCCACCCAGTCAACGCAGTTGGTTCAGGGCAACTGCATCCGTCTGGCTCTGACGTAAACACGAAACTGATTGGTTGATTCTTTTCAAATCGTTCAAATACGAGACAACAAACAAAACGATAATACATATAGATTTAATAATACTATACTACTACTACTTTTACTACTAATACCACGACTACTAAATATACTACTAAAACGTTTGTTATGATCAAAAACAATGACGTCCCTTGGAAAGGATATTCTGTGCATTATAAAATGCTCAATTGTATTACCCCTATGGTGTTCAATAAACATTTAATCTGTAATAGGGATCTTTGGGTATCATGTAACACGTTATATTCGATTGAAAAACATCAACCACATCTTTTCACAGTTGTAACTGACCTAATTTGGACAACTCCTTTCTTGGTTCAATATTGTCCCCAATACAGTTATGCATTATGGAGAAAATAACATTGAACAAATTCAAGATGAATGATTGACTAATTCACATAGACAATTGAGTTGATAAAGACAATAACATTAATAAGGTAAAGCACCTCACGAACAAAAAAAAATATTCACACACAAAATATTCACACTGACACCTACTGGCCAATAGCGGTGCTGCGCAGCAGGGCTGCGGACTGCTGTCCGAGTTGATCGCTGCTTTTTGTCACCGCCCCCCTGCTGACGGAGCCAACTCTCGTTGGTCAGCGAGGCGAGGCTAGGCGAGGCGGGATTTCCTACTCAAACGAGCCCATTGTGTTCTCATGAACACAATTATATACAATGACAGTGACTTAGAGCGTAATTAAAATAAGTTTAAGATTCTTTTTCTTGAATAATCATATTATTATCATATTTTTGAATGTGCACGAGTTACAAGTCTGTCTATTAATTGTTGGATTTGTCGTTATTTCCTGAAATTATTTTTTAAATAGACGTGACTGTTTCCGGGTCACAGTGGCTGCTTCCGGTTGAGTTCGGCTGTTTCCGAATGAACTCGGCTCGTTCCGCGCTAGTTTTGAGGCCAAATGCTTGTTGGCGCTGACAACATTAGAAAACGGTGCAGAAATTTCCAACGCTCGGTGCGTCGCCGCCAACATGTCCTATAACTACGTAGTGACCGCACAGAAGCCAACGGCCGTCAATGCCTGCATTACAGGTACGAGCTGTCATTGTTTTCCCCCCGTTGCTTGTGACGACATAGGGGCAGCGCGCGCTAAAGCTAATCCTGTGTTCCATTAACTGTCCGAGTGGGCGTTGTGCGAGTTGATTCATCGCCCCCATTGATCAACAAAGTCACGTGCCGGGATACGGACCGCTGAGATGGCTGAATTAATTCTGGCGCACCGACTCGGAAGGTTAATGGAACGCAGTGCAAACTAACCTCACTAAGGTTTCACATGCAGGGCTTTCACCGTATTCTGCTCACTTTCACATGTTCTGTTATTAAACCTTCTTTATCGTAATTGAAAGTAAATGCATGCCTTGTGCGTACTCTAACCAGAATTATTATAGCTGGCATTAACAAACCGAGTGGATTAGTGATTGTTAGGGCCGTGTAGCTACCCGTGTACCCTACCCTTGTATTTAAGTGAATGGTGTCGCGGGGTATGCTGGGTAGGAAACCCTGAGTGACTGCGGTGTCGCTGACAGCGCTGTACAAATACGATCTGGATGACGCTTGGCAAGTAACCAAGCTTGGCCTCTTGTTGACCGCATCTAGACGTACTTCCCCTAGTGTTCCTGCCTGCTCCTCCACGTGGGGGTGGCCCATTATCATATTGGTGTCAGAAGTGGGCTCGGTCAGACGGTGGGGGACACGTGGAGTAGATTCTGGGCTCCAAAGGAGGGAAGTCTTGTCGGAGGGGGGCAGTGTAGTGAATGTTGGCACTGCGGCTGGGTGCTGCGGGGGCGCTGGGTAGGAAACCCTGAGTGACTGGTGCCACTGACAGCTCTGTTTGAATATGATCTGGATGACGCTTTGCAAGTAGCCAAGCTTGGCCTCTTGTTGACTGCATGACCAGCACGTGTGGGGGGCATCATCACAGTATTAATTGACTTGGTTTGCAAGGCGGCTCCAGAATGGATGTTGCTGCGTTTTTAAAAAAATGCAGCAAAACCTCCTCACGACTAGGGTTGGGCGATATCCACATTTTAGATATTTTGAATTGAAAATATCACGATATCCGATCATATTTTGTCACCAAAAACCCAGCTGTATTCAGTGGCCATTTGATAGTAGCAGTACTCGTTGATTTGCCTAAGAAGGACATTGTGAGTTATAAAAATATGTACTGTATTAATCTACTACAAAACTTCTTTCATAGACAATAAACAGAGCATGTTTGTTCGGTTTAATATTAAATTATGTATAAAACATAAGTCATTCAGTACTGGTGGGCTAGTAAATTATCATTAGACTGTCGATTGCCTCCTCGGTACGTACCATTAAAAATGACGAGTTGTACACAAGCTTTCAAACACCTACTAACGATAATCCAGATATTGTGTTTGGTACTGACCATACCATCAAATGTCACAATATACAATATTGTCATGTTGCCCAAGCCTCCTCACGACCCGGCCCATACACACAAATCCCACCTAGCTTCGCCACAGTTGACCAATTCCCCAGCAAGCTTTCAAATTTACTAACCCAGCAGCAATAAGAAGGGCTAACCACTACACTATCTGAGCTGTGTTAGTACCACACAGTAGAGGGAGGCAACTGCTGCGCGTTCCTGCAGTTTGTGCTCATAACAGTTGTCAAACTAGATGCTAATATGTTATGTTACTTATAGGCTATAGAAATGCACCAACATTTTATCACTTGTTCCGTTTGTAATTTCCAACAACCGTACAACATTTCATCCAGATCTGGGCATAACTTTTTCAGTTATCCTGCTGACAGACAAACCAACGCAACTGAAAACATAACCTGCTTTGTGCAGGTAAAAAAAGAACATGACATGCGTGCCTACACAAGCTGAGCATCCAGGGATTTTGCATTTTGACATTTATTAGCAATCTTCCCTAGATTGACGTTCTCCTTTCTCATGAAAATAGCATGATTTTCCACATTTTATGCACATGTGTTGATTGTGTTCCACAATCCCTGATTGCGAAAATTATAGGGCCCAACTTATGTAATGTGTGTTTGGGGCTGCAGGCCACTTCACCTCGGCAGACGACCTGAACCTGCTCATAGCCAAGAACACTCGCCTGGAGATCTATGTGGTCACCGCCGAAGGCTTGCGACCCGTCAAGGAGATTGGCATGTACGGAAAGATTGCCGTCATGCAGCTGTTCAGACCCAAGGTATGCTGTGGAGGCTCAAAGACACTGCTCGAACGTGCTGTAAATTCAAGGCCTTTCACTTGGGAAACATTGTAATTTGTATATGCAAGATATTGTCCCTAGAAAATGGACGATAATATCGTCCAAAATGAGTAGTGGTTTCCTGATCCTCATAATTGGTGACCAATCACCGATGGCAGTTTTTTTAAGGTACCGTGAAATTTTGACCGATCAGGATCGGCAATCACTCGCCTGAGCAGCATCTGAATATAATACACCGAAGTATGAATATTCCCAAAGTACATTAATAATGATCCTGATCCTTTTACTACGCCAAATACAGCATTAATAGTTTTAATTAAATAAAAACAATTGAGTGAATGGCTGCATTTCAATTGATTGAAATGATTTGAATCATTGAAATATGTTGAAATGATCCCAAAACTCCCCAGCAATCCCTTTGCTCATAATAATAATAAAAGTGTAACTTTGGAGAAATGTATATCAAAAGCTGTAACATATTAACGACTATAGGTTGAAATAATAAAATATTATATATCATGTTTGATGATGTTGGAGTTGTAACACTGTGGATTGTATGTTTTTAAAAATAAAATAGAAGTTGATAGTGTTTCAATGTAAAATAAGAAGTTTTGCACAAAGATTGTATTTTTATACAAGCCAAGAAGACTATTTTTATTGTGCAACTGAGATATTTTTTATATTAGTAAATTATGCAAATTTGCAATTTGCACAAATAATTTATTTTATACAAAACTATTCTTGATATTTAGTTTGAGTATTATTTAGTTTGAGTATTATTGAAATGACAATAGTTTGGGTACTACCAATTTTTGCGGTATTAGGACTCTATCGGGAAACATTTTTCCTTTCACAGCTTGCTGCCGTCGGTAGGAGAGAAAGCATGAGTAGCTGTGTGTGTGTGTGTCTAATGTCTGCCACGCGTCCCCCGACGTCAGTGCTGTGCTTTTCATATTTTTGAATGTGCGTTCTGATTTCCACCATTCAAAAAGATATGCGGCAGATCCTTTGGAGAAAGGAGTTTGTTCTGCTTTTGGTCAGTGTTTTTAATCTCATGAACCCATAAGCCACCAAATTGAGCCAAAAAAATGTTAAACTCAATATTTTATATTTATTGTGTATTTTAAAATAACATACAATCTATGATTATTAATTACTACTCCAACATCAACAAACGTTAAAATAAAATATTTAATAATTATGTAATCTAAAGTCATTAATGTGTTATTGCTTTCTCCAAAGTCATATTTTATTATCGTGAGCATGCCTTCCAACAAATTATAATTATTCAAATAATTTGAATCAATTGAATATGCTGCCATTCTCTCAATTGGTTTTAACTTTAAAACTATTAATGCTGTATATCAAGTAGTAAAACTATCAGCACATTATTAATATGCTTTGGGAATATTCGCAGAGCCATCAATTATATTATGTTCACCAAAATACTTGTAGTTGAGATCGAACGGCTAGTTTATGGCCGACACATCATATTAGCAGCGCTGGTTTAAGCATTCAAGCTAGCGCTGTTAGCATGGGAGTTACCTAGTCACAGTTGGAACGTGGTTGGAATACCGTATTATCAAGATTCCAGACCAATGAGCCCACCTCTCTCTCTAGCTGCACCCATTTTTAAGAAAACATGCAAAAGTAGTTGCCGTAGCCATTTACTGAAATTAATAAATCAGAACTGTTATTGCTTTACTCCTCGTCACTGAACCCATCAAACTCCTCTTCCTCAGTGTCGGAGTGGAAAAAAGTCAGAAAAGCGAAGTCACATACCGCTTACGTAGTTCTGTGGCGATTTGTGTTGCCGTGGTAGTTTCTGCTGCGGGGAACAGAACAGGGGTGCTAAAAAGCGTTATAGAAGCACCAACTTAGAATCAGCAGCGGCAGTCTGCTGACCAGAGGCCTCGTCCGTTCATCATTCAAGTCTGGCCGTAACGAGACCTTTAAAAAAATGACCATACCACAGATCTCTCTCGTTCTCTTTCTCTCTCCATTGTGTCTTTTCTTCTCCTGTTCAGCAGCGCTAGACTCTCGCCCCGGCAGTCGGGGATATACACAGGCACAGCCCAGTCGGGAGCAACTCAAATAACATTTCAAATCCCATTTTAAGGGCAGAGTGACATCCCTAAAAACCTAAAAAAAAAAAAAAAAAAAGATAAAAACCTCAACTCTTCCTGCCCCTACTGCACCAGCATCATCTTGTACTCTACAGATATACTTCCAGTAAAGCATGTGTTTACTTTGCAGGGGGAGAGTAAGGACCTGTTGTTCATCCTGACCTCCAAGTACAACGCCTGCATCTTGGAGTACAAGCAGACAGGGGACAGCGTGGACATCATCACTCGGGCACATGGCAACGTACAGGTGAGCGGACACCCGGTGAAGATAACGGGTGACCTAATCTGAAAATAAAAACAATAACATTTTTAATCTGATTCAGATGTTTGAAGAAGAAGAACCCCATCAAAATAATTACTATCACTCAAAATATATTTCTTGAATTTTAAATATATGAAATCATGCAATGCCCAATTTTGGGACGAAAAAGCTTCAGCCTGAGTAATGCGAGTCCTCAGCCCGCCCTCTTGATAACTTCAACGGCCCCAGCCTGACACGGCCCCCAGGAGGCCCTCAAGAGACACATGGGGAAGTCAGTTGGTTGCTGGCTTTCCACACGTTAGTAAAAGACAATGTACCTGCACAGAAAACGGTTAATGGATTAGTGAAACATTTCTGTTTCAAAACTCTTCCCACGCTTCCCTGTGTGGGTCCGCAACTCTAGGCGCCTCTGACTCCCTGCTGCACTGAAACTTGTGTGTGTTTTTTTAAAAGTCACTCGCACACAAGCGCAAGTTTTGATTTACGAGTGAAAGTAGAAATGCTAAAAGTGTGGGCTGACGTATAATTCGGATGTCATTAAATGTAGTTAAATACATCCAAAAGATCCAATTATAATTTACAACATGACCGGCAAAACCACAGTGACTCATTGTGTTGCCTTACGAAATCAGTTACTATGACATTGATGTGCCTCAATTATCCTAGAAAACATTAGAATCTGTGAAGCTGAATGCAGCCTCTCCATGCGATTTGGAATTAAGTCGTGAAACTAGTGAGAGAGCCCTGTGCCGCTGGACCTCTGGTTAATCTTGTCAACTTCTCTGGCGTGAGCAGCGATGCCGCAGGAAAGGCTGTGAGGAGAGTAGAACTCTCATCTCTGCGGACACTGATCGACACCACAGCACATTTACAATGAATGGGAGACATGCTTTGGTTCAGTGTTGGATTCCATATATTGAGAAACTATCTGTTTACAATGAGGGGTAGTGTCGGCATAAAACCTCCAGCATTAAATTACATTTTTAATTATTAACTGCACCGCGAAGCAGGTTGTTTTTGGTCGCGTTGGTTTGTCCCCAGGATAACTGAAAAAGTTGTGAACGGATCTGGATGAAATTTTGTAGAGTTGTTGACAGAAACAGAAGTGACAGAAACATCATTCATAAACAAAAAGACAAAAACACTGGTGTCCTTTTCCACACTTTACATACAAGTACAATATTTCTGTTTACAATTAATCCTATTTATAATTTTCTGGATAATCAATATTTGTAAACATTTGTCTCTTCTCAAGACTCAATTAAAATCACTGTAGCACAGCCCACTCCCCAGATTGTGACCTTTCGCATGATTATGCACACGTGCAGTGAACAACCCAAAACGTAACTGCTAACAACAAACATGGCTGCGCTACCAAACCCACCTTGCGCTGTTAATTCATCACAAACATGATTGAAATTCTCGCAGCATATTTTATTTTATGAAAGACAAAGCGGGGCCAACAAGCTAGAATAGATAGCGTTGCGGTTGGAAGGAGGGTGCCGTTTTAACAAATTTCACACCCCATCATAAATAATAATGAATAATTAGTAAAAAGTATCAGATCGGGAGAAAGTGATCGACCAATCATTGTACCACCTAGATAAGCCAGGTCCTGGTCTAAGTGGTCGGGTTCCTGATGGCTGTAGAATATGTCTGAATTTTTTTTTAACATGTACCTCTAAGCTGAACATCTGTTCTGGTCGTGATCAGGACCGGGTCGGCCGGCCCTCGGAGACGGGCATCATCGGCATCGTGGACCCTGAGTGCCGCATGATCGGGCTGCGGCTCTACGACGGCTTGTTCAAGGTCATTCCGCTGGACAGAGACAATCGCGAGCTGAAAGCCTTCAACATCCGCCTGGAGGAGCTCCAAGTCATTGACGTGCACTTCCTGTATGGCTGCCAGGCGCCCACTGTCTGCTTCATCTACCAGGTAGAGTCCTTCCACTTACGTCCTTTGTCCGATAGTTGCTCCGATTCCTTCCTTTGTCAGACTGTTGAGTACAACATAATTTCTTAGGGCCCTGTGAATTTAGTTTTATTTTTTACACTAACTAATTTTGTTCCATTTCCATTTTGTTCCCTTTTACTTCTATTTCATGCCAAGACACTGTTAACATTCATGTTTAATTAATTTCAAGACATTTTTCAGAAACGAAATGAAGGAAACTCGTCTTCCCTTCGGCTGCCCCTAACTTTTAGAACACCCGGCCCTTCTCCTTCTCTGGAAAGCACACGTTAAAACCCATCGGATTGACTGACTTACTGTTAATGGCTGCAGTATTAAAAGGAAGACACCACTGCAAGGTTCTTCCCTCATCTATCTTGCTTCTGCACTCATTCTGAAGTGAAGCCATAGCAGCCTTTTTAGGTCACTCAAAAAAAATCAAAGTTAATAGCCTATATTTCCCCTTAACCAATGGATTCCCATATCTATCCCATTCAAAATCCCATTGACAGAAGTGGTCATCTTTCAAGGTTTACATGTTCACTGAATCAAAGTCTATGCGCACAGCATGTGAGCGTGTGCATGCTTCTCCGCAGAGAGGTGGACACACATACACACAGACGGTGTGCACATGCGCATGTATGCATGCACGCGCACACACCTCTCTGCAGGTTACTGGGAATTAGGGCTCTCGAGGAAAACACGTTAAACACGTAATTTGGGAGTGAAAGAGTAAGGGACCGCGGCCCAAAAATCTGTTCAGTTGAAGATGGAAGCAAATGTTCTTAAGTTCTTTTTAAAGTTGTCCTTTAATATTCAACCCTGTTTGTTTGTCTGTGCACAGACTCACAGATTGGGTGGCCAAGAAGGGAACATATTTCAGCCATAATTTTCAGTGGCGCTTTCCCTTTCAGAATATCATTAGCCCATTGTGCTTCCTGATTTATCATCATTGTGATTCTCGGCAACTAACTTGTGATGCCTGTTGTATGTTGTTATATAAAAAAACATGATCAATGATTGTTCAAATCTGGAAGTTGGTACAACAGCTACATTGTGTGTGTCTAGGACCCCCAAGGCCGCCACGTCAAGACTTATGAGGTGTCCCTCAGGGAGAAGGAGTTCAACAAGGGGCCGTGGAAACAGGAGAATGTGGAGGCTGAGGCGTCTATGGTCATCCCAGGTACTATTTCACTGCTGGACCGCAAGGAGAGTGCTAGTCCCAGGGGGGAGTGCAAGTGCTAGGTACGATTTCACTGCTGGACCCCAGGGGGAGTGCTAGTTTCAGGTTCTGTTTCACTGCTGAAGGCCAGGGGGGAAAGCTAGTCCTAGGTAGCATTTCACTCCTGGACCCCAGGGGGAGTGCTACTTCCAGGTACTGTTTTTCACTGCTGGACCCCAGGGGCGAGTGCTAGTTCCAGGTACTGTTTCACTGCTGGACCCCAGGGGGGAGTGCTAGTTCCAGGTACTGTTTCACTGCTGGACCCCAGGGGAGTGCTAGTTCCAGGTTCTGTTTCACTGCTGGACCCCAGGGGAGTGCTAGTTCCAGGTTCTGTTTCACTGCTGGACCCCAGGGGGGAGTGCTAGTTCCAGGTACTGTTTCACTGCTGAACCCCAGGGGGGAGTGCTAGTTCCAGGTACTGTTTCACTCGTGGACCCCAGGGGAGTGCTAGTTCCAGGTTCTGTTTCACTGCTGAACCC